>JAOBYH010627309.1:0-13645 GCA_025403525.1 Umimayanthus kanabou
ACTACTACTACTATTACTACTACTACTACTACTATTACTACTACTACTACTACTACTACTACTACTACTACTACTACCACCACCACTGCTGCTGCTGCTGCTACTACTAATACTATTACTGTTATCATTACTATTGATTAACTACATTTAAAGCAAGCGTGCGTAAGTACACGAGCCCGAATTCCTGTATGCATGTTCTTATTCAAGAACCACACCACTACTCATTCGCAACTAGTCGTATTTGTTTTTTATTATTTCTTTACGTCATTTTTTCTGTTTGTAAAATAAGTTGTATACTACTAGAGCCTCAAACTCACCTGTGTGAATCCGTACGTGATCCCGCAGATGGCTCCTGGTTCGAAACATCTTGCCACACACATCACACTTAAACTTGAACCGTTTATTGCCCATGTGGATAATCGTGTGCTGCTTGAGGAGACTGGCGCGAGAGAACGATTTGCTGCACACGGTACACTTGTAGGGCTTGGGTCCAAGGTCTGTATCGGAAGCATCTTCGCTTGTGCTGCTAACTGCCTCTACCTGCTTGACAGGGGTTTCTTTCCTGTGCTTGTTGTCTGCAAGTCAAAGGAAACGCTTATAAGGAGACAAGCTCATATTTTCAGACTTTACCTTCTCAACCGGAGAGTCCTGCAACTATAGGTGCGACCATAGTTGATACAACTAACTGGTTGGGAACCTCAACAAATCTCAAAGGCAGTGAACAAAGCTGCTTTGTTTTATGTTGAACAAACCGTGACCGTGCACATTGTTTTGTTTTACGTGTGAGCCCAAATGTTTCTACTGTTTAGTTATTCATACGCATTTCAGTAGCTTTTGTGTTTTGTCCCCTGACACGGTTAAAGCCAATGAACAAAAGAAATAGAGAACAAAAGTCTGTAGGTAGCGCTGTACGTGCGTTTTTAATGTAGTTCACTTATTTGTTATTGTAGTAAAGAAATACACCTTCACTTATCTCAAAGGGCACTTGCAGTCTCATTTTTTATTTTCATTATGTCTGACCCATTAATCAGTAAGGAAGTATCTCTTCTATTGTCTCTTATTGTGATCTTTCAACAAAACAGCTCTTTTGTCTTTGTTAATTTGGTTGTGTACTGTTTTATGGTATTGGTTATTATTATCGTTATTGTTCGTTTAGCGAATCAGAGAGCCGCTTCTAGCAGCTTCTGGCCATTTATTTGTTCAAATCCTTTGTTAAACGGCTTTCTGAAATCAGCAGCGCGACCAAAATACTTTAGCAAGTGACTCCTTACCTTTGATGAACTCAGTAACCGGTCTTGGAGCTATACCAATGAACCGTCCATTGAAGCTGCTGTCACGACGTCTCATTTTGTTGTCTTGCTTGTCTATTTGATCTCGTTGCTCGCCCTCGTTCGTCTGGTCCGTGACGCTATCCCCTGAACTCGACGATGATGATCTGGGCGACAAGGACTCACCGAACTCCACCCTGTCATCCTTGTTGGATAATCTGTCAGGAAATCCAGGGTATATCGGTTGGCGATGAATCCCAACTTTGTGTAGAGGAGCGGCGGCAAATGCTCCACTGTCCACCATCCGGTAGTCCATTCCAACATGGTAGGTCCAACTGGGATTGAACATTGGAAACGGTCTCCTATAGTCCAGCTCGTGAACTTTGTCCGCACTTAATACAGCAGAAGGGAGGGCGTGTGCCACAGCCGAGAAGTCGTAGGAGAATTTCCCAGTCTTGTTTGGAACTCCAGTGTTCAAGTTATTCTGTGGCGACAGACTTGAGAGGTACGGCGTTGGTGCTACCTCGCTGTAAGCAGAGATTGAAGTACCCGAGGACGAGGTGGGGGAGGGGAGGGAGAGGCTGGGAGTTGTTGGAGGGCTGTCAGTGGAAATACTCGATACAGGACTGTCTCGAGCGCTGGGAACTTTAACATAGCTTGAGGCTGGCGAAGGTGTAGGACTTTCCTGTTTGGAGCTGCCACTGTCGTGATACTGTATGACAGAGACTCTGTGGCAGGACTGAACACTACTGTCGCTGCCGCTTGAGAGCTTCCTTTCTTTAGCCACAGAACCATCGCTTTCATCGGAGGATTCTTCACTGAAGCTTCTCTCCTCAGTCGGGTGGGCCACACCCAGCTTTCTCTTTCTGTAAACTTCCGTTTGAGCCTCCTCTGTTTCTTGCTTGATAACTGGGATATCTTCATTCTGTTCCGGCTCTTGTGGGTTGGAATGCTTGTACTGGCTTTGAAACCTTGAGCTCAGCTCGATGAAGCTCCGCAATATCTCGGGGTCAACCTTTCTCTCGCGACAGAGCGCAAACACGAAGTCACTAAACTCGGAGTATTCTGACTTTGGTTTGAGATCTTCGGTGTGCTTCTCGGGGTTCTTGACGTCCTTGGCCGGTTGTTCTGAGATATCTTGTGATTTCTGCTTCCCCTCGACTGCCTGTCCAGCGATGGGTTTATCCGCAGACAGAGGAAGATCTGGAGTGATAGGACTGGTGCATTTCTGCCCCTCGTAGGCGTCTTTGATTTGCTTTGGGTGACTGCTTGAAAAGGGTCGTTCTGACTCGTTAAGAAAAGATTCTCCTGGGTGCACCTTCTTGTGGGCCTCATAAGCTTCATCGGAGGTGAACAGCGCACTACATACTGCACAGCGGTAGAACTTGTGCACGGCCGTCAGGTGGCCGCGACAGTGGTGAGAGCGTGTGAAAGCGAGGGGACATACGGGACACTTGTAAGGTTTATCCATTGTGTGCGTACGCTTGTGTTTCTTCAAGTCGCTCGACTGCTTGAAACCCTTGTTGCACACATCGCACACATAAGGACGCTCCCCTACACAGCAGGAAAAAAACACTTTAGCATAATCGTAACACGTATCGAAGTTCGATTAACTACTTTTAAACGTAGTATCATTGGTATAGTTATAGTACAGGAACTCATCAACACTCGGAACACTTGTCGAAAGGAATGAAAGAGAAAGTGCTACGTTTCAAGCTAGAGTATCTCCGAAAGAGCCACCTCATCAAGATAACTCTAAAGCCCTTCCCACAAGTCTCACACTGGTATGGCTTCTCGCCAGAAGCCCCCACCCCTCCCCCATCCCTGTCTAACCCTTGACTCTCCGTCTCGTACTCACCTGTATGTACCCGCACGTGATCCTTGAGACGGGAGGAGACTTTGAATCGCTTCCCACAAGTCTGACATTGGTATGGCTTCTCGCCAGAAGCCCCCACCCCCCTGTCTAACCCTTGACTCTCCGTCTCGTACTCACCTGTATGTACCCGCACGTGATCCTTGAGGTGGGAGGAGACTCGGAATCGCTTCCCACAAGTCTGACATTGGTATGGCTTTTCGCCAGAATGCAGTCGAAGATGAATGTTACGGCTGCTCGGGTGACTAAACAGTTTCCCACACACGTGACATTTGTAGTACTTTTGGTCACCGTGCACCGAGCGACAATGGGATCGCAGGCTCGCAAGACCAAAATACTGGCTGTTACAACGTTCACACTTGTAAAGGCGCATGCGCTTTGAAGTGGAGTCGGAAGGTGAGGGCGGGCTACCTGATGAGTGAAACAACGTTGTGAGTGGCGGTGGAAACAGGTCATGGCTTGATTCGTACATTTCGATACGTTGCCTCTTCAATTTCTTTACTAATTGTATTTGGCTTACGTGGGTTAGTTAAACTTGAACAAGCGCTTTTTAGTGCCTGAATAGTAGGTACGTATTTCTATAGTTGGTCTTAATTTGATTTTAGATACAAAGTTGCTTATGTTTTAAACATCGGCTTTAAAACTATAACTTTTTTAACACAAATTAATTTATTTTTTTAAACATTATTGAATTGGGAAATTTTACATTTTTATGGTATTAAAATTATCGTAACCTTGGTAGCTAACCTGCTGCAGTTTCTTCGTCAACTTCTTTCACTGGCTCGGGAACTGATCCCGTGTCCACGAACTTCAAACTGGTGAGGTAGTGAGCCATTAGGTTTTCAAAGGACTGCGATTTGTCACTCCCTTCGTTTCTGGAAGAACTCCCGGTGACGGACGTTGGAAGGTTGCAATGGATGCCGGGAAGTTCTTTCCCTTTCCCGTCAATCTGGTTTCCGATTTCCGGACTTCGTGTCCTCTCCCTTTACGTATAAACGTAACAAAAGATCACTTAAAACATTCAGTTTAGAAATAAGTTCAGAAGTAACTCTTTCAGATATGTTCTGCTACCTCATGCTACCATTTATAACAGTTTAATTTCAAATGTTCACGTAATAACTTACACGCTTTTTTTTTTATAAGAACCAATACATTTTGCCAAGGCTCATTGTTAAGTTCTTCATTTTTTGGTGATTTCAGCTTCAAACTGTTCTTAATTTGTTAGTTCTATGAGTGGTTTGAATTGAAGAAAAAACAAAATAGAAACAAAGCCTTGGAAAATAAAACGCCTCGCACCATACATGTATTGTAGGATCAGCCGACTTGCACTAAATTATTTCCTTTACTGCTTGTTCTGCATTATCACCTTATTTAGAGCAGTGGATGTGCAGAAGTGAGTCATAGTTTTACAAAGCTTACCAGTCATACAATAAGGACGTTTTTGCAATAAGCGCGGGTAGTAAATTTTCGTTCCCATTCGACAGTCATTTACACAGACGTCTAGCCAGTATGCAAATATAATTAAGCGAATAAATTATGAAACAATGAAGCATATTATACTGTACTGATTGCTTTCAATAACACTAGTTAAAACAAAATTTGAATGAGAAATATCGCAACGAATGCATATGTATATGTGCATAGATAGATCTTTCTAGTAGAACACATTTTTTGATACAAAGTCGGTGATTGTTAATGTTCCAATGCTGTATTAAACTGATCTGCTAGCAATATGTTCTGAAATTGTAATCGAAAACCACCATCGAACAAACAAGTTTACATATTCTTGCCAAATCTTCACATTGGTTTTAACATCGATATTGAACACAGTCGATTCCGCGATGCGCTGAAAGTAGAAAGTCCAGTTCAATCCAGGATTCAGTTCTTCGCCAGGAAACTAGAAAAAACAGCATTTCGGCATGAACCATTTAACGTTACTTTTAGAATTTGGGAGAAATTAACGAGGAAAACGCATGAACGTCTTTTACCTTCTCTACGCAGATAACATCTTTTAGGAAAGAAAATACTTTGAAAAGTGAGACCACAGTTATTGACCAAAACTCCTCTCATGTCGTTATGTTGATAGAAGTGTCAACGCATTTGGTCCGAGCTAATATTTTCTTCGTTTTACGTAATCACAGCGGTTTAATTTTATTTTCACTGTGATTGTTCCTCCACTTCATACACCGATCTAGCCTGCTACCAACGTGAAAGACACAATTTATCCGGCCATTAACTTTTTGACATCAACGGATAGCAACGTAACGACCCTGATTGAACAAACAATGTTTTACTCATACAACAAATTGAAAAAGTAATAAAGAACGGCGATGCTTGTACAGCACTGTACCGCAATTGTACTCAAATGAAGTTAGAAAGTCATTTCTGAATCAAAACCTACCTACGTCGGAACCGAATATCTTCCCCTTCCAGTGCACGTAACGGATAGGATAAATATATTGATATGTGGTCGTGTAACCGTAACCGGGTGTAACTCTCGCTTACTTTTCGCTAATTGAAACGAGACCGGTCACAAACAGAACGTGCAAACAAAACCCGCACCTGCATGTGGCTGGCTGTACGACACGTGACACGTGTACATGCGTCACGTATCACGTGTCACGGACATACCTGGAGTCACGGTATGAGAGTTGAGTGACCAGATTTTGACGATACTCATCCTCGTTTGATCGCGTGTATGAGAGTGACGTGACAAGAGTCGCTCAACAAATGTGTCGAAAGCACATCGAAATTGTGAGCATGTTCAAAGTTGATGAGAACGTTTGCAAGTCGATGAAATTGCACATGCAAACTCTCATCAACTGTCATCGACTCTCATCAACTGTCAACGACTCTCATCAACTGTCATCGACTCTCGTCAACTGTCATCGACTATCATCAACTGTCAGCGACTTTCGTGCTCGCTCGGCAGCGGTCCATGGTTCAAAGATTCACTTGCCGGTTTATTCATTACATTCACAACTGACTGGAATTTTAAAATCATCAGAATCAGCGATAATTTGAATACGCATAACAAACTGGAACCGACTATTTAATACATTTTGAATATTGATTATTTTTATTTTAAAATCAGTATTTCGCAACAGTACCGTCCGATAAGGTATCTCTCAAAAATATTCTTTTCAAATGTAACTTTAACAAACGAAAAAAGACATAACATTGCTCTAATAAATGACAAAGTCCAGTACAGAAACTGTAACGCGACGAGTTAGCGATGATTAAACGTGACAGTTTTAATTTTCACACAACGTGCACGTTCTCGGTCAAAAGCCGTACATTATTCATTCCACGTAGTGCTTGTTTGTGGGTTTCACGCAACGTGCATATACACAGTCAAAAGACCATACTTTATTCCGTCCACGTAGTGTTTGTTCTTTTTTCTGTTCAGTTTTTTTTTTATTAGTGGGCACAACTCCCTGGAGTTTAAAATTCTTTTTCGTGTGAAAACTTTTCCAGCTGGGAAACGTGGGTTTTTCACTCATACGTGACCACGAGTCACAGCTGGCTCACGTACGCAAAAAAAATCCCAGGAAGGCAGTAAAAAAAGTTCTAAAGAATTGTGCTGAAGTATAAAGCTACAAGGCGAAGGAGTTCCAAGCACTTAAACCAAAAAATAAACGCTCTGCGAGAGAAACCCGAAGTCCTGGGGCGCCGTGATCCAGGATTTTATAATGTGGATAAGTGTTTCGATTATAAATTTTTTTCAATAAATGTGCAAATATACAATTATACATGATTTAAGTATTTTTCCTTGGGTGTTGGGGTTCGATCAACCCATGCGAACAACCCCCAGATTCGCTATATAAAACAGTCTGGAATTTCCAAGAAAGAACAGGATATCTGCCCGTTACTTGTATAAAATTTCTATAACTTTACAAGGTGTCACTTCCTGCAATATGAAAGTATTTTGCGGGTATTTTGATGACGAGAAAGGACTTGCTTACAATTTGCTTAGCTATGCGACTATGGTTTATAGTTTAGGTTTATAAGTTATAGTTTTTAATAAAAAATAGTTTTATTAAATAATAACCATTGTTTGATCGCCAATTTTTTCTCTTTATACATCTATTGTATAGTCCTATAAATGCAAACTGTCACGTACCTTTTAATTTCCACTGTGTGCTTATTTTCTTTTTCGTTTCCAAATCCAGAGCTGGAAATTTCCATCTGTTTTTAAAAAAGGAAGTCAATGAATGATATCTCTTTTTCACGGTGGTTGCGAGCTGGTCATTGCGGGCAGGACTATAAATCCCCAGATGCTACTTGGGTATTGGCCTATGAAACAGTTCCATCGAAAAGTTTAAGTGAAAACGTGGAAAATAAGTATGACTACAGCCCACAGAATTGGTTTTTTCGTAGGCGTTAGGATTTGATAAACTTTACCCAACCCTTGCATATTTAAGGTTCGACAATGAAGAAATTGCTACCGGTACTACTAGGAGTAAGATAAGAGCGAGCGTTAATCTGATTAATTTTTAAAAATAAACAAATTTAGTATAGCAATAACAAAATATTCAAAAACTGTAAAAAAAACTAGAAAGTATGGGATTTTGTTTTGCCACATCAAGCCCTGAAACCCCAGTGTTGTCGGCCCCTCGCCAATCATGTTTCCCACCCACTCATTCACGATGCCAGGTGTATGCAAATCAAGGGCCAAAAATTAAACCCAAAGTGTAATTCTTGACCTTTGCCCACAGTCTGCACAAATAAGGAAAAGCCATGCTTGGAGCCTAGCGAAAAAGTCAAAGTGAAAATCCGATAAAATGGATTTCTCGGATTTTTGTACGATCCCATTGAAGCGCTCGCAAATTTTTTAGCGACCGCGAGTCCGGTCGCTGCTCTAGGACTAGATTGTAGCGATGTTAAATACAAAAAAAAATATGGGAAACACTCACCATATATAATAATTATTGGTAGTAGTACTATTTTCAATACTGTTTTAAAATTACGTTGACGAAACATGACTTGACTACAAAAATTTGTCTTCAATATCGTCAATATCAACTTGTGTTTTCGGTGATGCTATATCGAGTAATCGACAACACTGCACTGTGCTGAAACGCGCCGGACAAAACTTTCCACGCTTGAATGCCTCCCGATGTTCAACCCATAGTAACACAACGATTTTTCTTAAAAGTTATTTTTTCACATCTAAATTTTAAAAGAAAGGGACTGCGGTCGTGAATATTCCAAAATATTAGAAATCTTTCAATTTTCCACGTACAATGTATATTTGCAATTGAGATTTAGCATACGTATTCAATTGTTTTGAAAAATAAAAACTTAATTCTGGCACAAAATGAATTCTAATCATGCACAGTCTGGTCAAGGAATACATGCAAAATAGAACAACAAGGGGTCTGGCACAGCTAGTGTGAGATGTGTTAAAAAGGAACATAAAAAATCCTTTAAGTACATATTTTATCGGATATTTCGTTCTCCAAACTTGTGTTGTTGTTTTTTTTAATTTTAACTGTAGCAAAGCTGGACTAGGATATCGGATCTCCGATTCAAATTTATATTTATAAATGTAAAACAAATTCTAATAAGGCAAGATATTTTGGTTTTCACATAAACAAAAACGATACGCGAAGTATTGCTCAAAATCAAATACAAATGTGGATGTAAATTCTGAACGGTTTAAAATATTTTAATTCTCAAGTGCTGACGCGTGGGTGTAAAAGCCGACCAATAATAATAATTCGATCCGAAGGCTAGGGTCACGGCAAAAGCTATGAAAAATCAATATTAGTTTTGCTTGTCATAGTAATTTTGTGATCCACCATCCATATGCAAATTTAATTTTCATACTGTGGGGCTATTGTCATTTTTGTGTCGCTTGCATTTGTTTTTGCTTAGCACGCCAGGCCTTTTATATAAATATAATCCAATGATTTAGTTCACGTATGAAAACTTTTGTTTTGAAATCAGTCAAACGAGAGAACTTCTGCTCTCTTTTCAGTTCGTCTTGGTCATTTCCCGTTCCCGATCACTTTTCTCATCAATAGGGCAGGAACTTCTAATGCCGCACTATATAAGCAAGCAGGAAATCAGGCTAGAGTCATGCGAGCGCTTTGGACAACAACTTTGACAGGCTGGGAACACGCGCGCCGTCAGTGACGTCACTTTTTCGTGAGTTGAGCCTGACCGCGCTATTTATAACTACAGTATCAGATGAACAAGGCGGTGTGCGCGCGCCGAACGGTCAAAAACCCAGAAATTACTCTTTATTCTAGAAAAAATATATATATGTTAACTGAAACACCATATCTTAAAAATATTTCATATACTTCTATAAAAAAAAATGTTATACAAAAAGAACACTAGCAGCTATTAAAAGAAATTATGACATTTTAAAAAAGCTGAATAAAAGTATATTTCATACAAATCCACACTGAATTTAAATATTAAAACTTTAACAAACAGTAATCACATAAGTTTCTACTCTGCAAAAGCAAAAGTTGGAGTCTAGGATTTGGTTCTTTCATGACTAGTTGCTCTGATACTTTAAAGAGAACCGCTTTTGACGATTTTAAAAGCCTTTCTGCAATCACACAAAAACAATTCTGAACGCCAGCAAAGTAGCTTCTATGTTTTGTACGGGACAACCCGGACCTATGCTAATCACGTAAGAACTCCGTCCGAGGCACGAGTTATTTTTTTCCACGCTACCAGTTTCTCACTTACCTTATTCAAAGCTTGGTGGTAAATTTCCCTTGAGAAATCTTTCGCCAATCGACTGTTTTTCAGGTCTTTCTCTGAAGAATTCACTTCACATCCGACTGCACGCTACTGTATGTTCACGTTCTCAAAAACTCATTTCCTAGTTTCATGACTTTAGCCTAAACCGCGACCTGTGTTTGTTTTTGTCAAGAGCAACGTGGGATGACACGTGACCTGGAGACGAGACAGGCAGAATTCACGTTCAGGCAAAAGTCACGGAAAATTCAACCCGGCCGAGCGAGACGCGCCCACGTTGCTATGGTGACTAATGCGTGGTTTTCTATTTCAAACGAGGCTCATTTTCTTGTTTTTGTGCGCAAGTGTCAAACGCGTCTCAGGCAAATGTCTATAAGTACGGACTTTCAAAAATCTTTCTTTTGCTACTAAAGAAACATATTTAACTAGTTTCTTGCGGACAGTTTTAGTATGGTAGAGTATAGCATGTATATAATATACCTGTAGTGTGAATGGTTCGTCTTAAATTAGCATTGAAAAACGCTAGCTTGGATTACCTTTAATTGTAGTGCTTTAAACAGTATTTCAATGAAGGAATAACTAAAACATTTCATGACATTTTTAAGAAGGAGAGTTTTTAAAAAAAATTCAAACTAATAAAAGGCAGTCGAAACCTTATTGGTGTCGTTTTGTTGCTGCCAGCAAAGTGCACTATTAATTATTCGAAGAGCGAATTTTTTATTATCTTAGAACTTTCCTGAATCAGACAAAAAAAGATGAAAGAGGTATTACTTAGCTAGAAGTCTTTAAATTTTATAATGTTAGTTGTTTGCGTTGATATCTCGAATAGCCGCTTTATTCGGATTTTAGAATTATTTATATTCAAAGTGCCAACTCGAACTCAAGCCGAGTTTTTAATACAAATATAACTCTCATTGTTTCTTGATGCTATGGTCAAAATAGAATGCAAAACGGATTTGGATTTTTATACGCCAGAATTTTTTAAAAACTGATATATATTATACATATAAAAAGTCAGGCTTCGTGCGTGCTTCCGGCCTCATTCAGTCATTGAGAGTATAGAAATAATGGCAGCTGTAGATGTTTGTCAGCAGTGGAGGATCTCAATTGTCCAAACAATTACAAAACGACGGGAAGAACAACACCAACCAAATCGAATCTCTTATTAAAGAACATATGCTAAATCTGTTCTATCGAGTCTGGTTTATGTGGTTTTATTGAGTGATGTGGGAACACGAGTCACTCCGGAAACCTAAACGGACTTGCGAAGACTGGAAGACAATGGGTATCATGTTCGTGGAAATTGAAACTTCAATAACTATAAACTATATTGGTCACGTCAGATGTAGATGTCAATATTCGATTGGTTTGCTATTCGCCCACTGCGGCAATATTGGATGAGGTCTTATGCCCTGTTTAATAAATATTTCGATTAACTGCTCTTGCTTCGTCATCTACTGATAAAAATTATGTCTCTCAGTCGCGATGTCCAAATCACTATAAACCTGTATTCGCTTGTTCGCTAAAATGAAAGGCGTCAAAGTTTTAGTTCCTGTTTACGACAAACCGGGGAATTTAGTTTCCTTGAAGCTTCGTGAAAGTAATTTTTCCATTTGAGTCTAAGGTCGTTCCAGATTGATTCGAAAATGATAATAAGTAAACAGTGAGTTCATACGATAATTTCGTCAAAATTAATAATTCCTATAGCGATACAACTGACACGAAACAACAAAAGCAAAAAGCTTCCGCTCTCTTGACAGCAATCGCTGATTCAGTTTCGTTTAATGATTTATTCGTATTTCATGGTAACCCATTCCGATCCGTTTCTCAAACCTTTTTCGGTTTTCCCAATCTTTGACTCGTTCGTAGAATTTTCTTTATTCTTTAAAAACATTTTATCAAAATAATGTGTTTTGAGTTCATGTTCTGAATATGAATGAGCCAATGTTTTGGTGGAAAGCCAAAAATACAATAAGATTAATATAAAATACTGTAAATACATGTAAATACAAATTAAGGTAAAGAAAACTTTCGATCGAAAATATGAAAGATAACATCAGAGAAAGCTGAAAATCAGTCGCAGTGATATAACAAAATTTTAAAGCGGCTTGTCTCCCCTTCAAAGTCTGCAGCCTAGAACTGGCAGTAGCAGTATCTTAATATTTTATAACTTTAAGTGTTTTTTAAAAATATTTTAATAGTTATTACGTGCCTGTTTCATAACTCATTGCTCCATAAACAGCTGGATCTTTCCTGGAGTCCTACAGAAGTATTATATTGTATCAAAACGTTTTAGAAGCAAAGGACTACACTGTATATACATAACACAAAAGTAAACACCGGTACACTTGTGTCTTGTGTATTGTCTGGTCGGATCTCTCTGGTCGTGAATATATCTGGATCGAAACTGAGACCGGATCCGTTAACATTTGAGAAAATAACTTTCCGAAACTGAACACATCAGTGAGGTCAATCTAGCTGATGAAATTTGCTATTCTTGCAATAGTACTGCGCACACACAAAAACAGTACACTTCGTTTGGTGTGTACACTCCACCTGGAACACTTTGCGTGTTTCTCTACCGTTCAAACAAAACGTCAGAAAAGTTACAGCATACAAACAAAATAAAGGAGACCTAACCACTGGAAAAGGTTTGTTTTGTCGAAGCAAAGGCGAAATGAATAAATGTACTTTTACTTCCAAACAGAATTCAGTATTGAGTCATTTCCATATGTTTTCTTCTTCGAAAGCTTCTGGCTGTGCTGTACTATTAGACTTTTTTTTTATTTTTGAATTGTAAAATCCGCTTTCTTATTTATCGATCTAAATTTAGATATTTGTTTATGAGTTCAATGTGGACCAACTTTGGTTTACTGAGTTCGCAGTCATTACGAAAGCCAACTGAGATTGTACACAATTTTCCCACAACTGGCACAAGTAAACTGCGTTGCGGTTGTTGACTTAATGAAGAAATCGCGCAGCAACCCCGAAACAATAAGCGAAACTAATTCAATCCTTCATAGGATTCAGTTTCAGGCCACAGTTTGAGCCCACGGTACTACAGTACAGCGAGCGCGTGCGGCAATTGCAAAGATTCATGGATCATGAAAATCAAGTTTGCATCTTTTTCATGGCATCTCTCTAAATCTCCATTTTCACTGCTTTCAATATTGTTAATTCATGGGTCATAAAACAAATTTCATGACTTTTCCATGGTATCTTTTTCACTGAGTTTAAAAATCCATGGCATTTTCATGGGCCATAACTGACTCAGTTTCACGGCATACTGATGCTAAATACTTTCACAAAATATTTCACACGATATTCATGGGCTAAGATATTAATAATTCATGCAATATTCATGGACCATTAAAACAAAAACTTTTTCCTTTTTCGTTTAATTTTTATTCATGGCCAACATTAGAACCCATGAAATTTCAAATCGCAACTTTCATGGTAATTTCATGGCACATTCATGAAACTTTCATGGTGATGAGTTTCATAGTGCTGAACTTAGTGTACTTAAGGCATGGGTCCACTTTGGTTTTACGGGAAATTCAGAAAATGTGTTCTCACGCATCACAGATTTAGTCGATTTTCAAATATTTTGGCATGATGATAGATTCGTTTTAACTTAATTTTTTGAAACAATTTATTGTCCTGGAAACGGTCACGTGACTGCCTGATAGCTGGTTCTTTACTGTTCCTCTTTGTAGCCTTCGCCTAAATCGAAACCGTCGTAAACTTGGACAACTTTTCTTCCTTTAGAAAGCTTAAACATTGA
>JAOBYH010627420.1:0-13643 GCA_025403525.1 Umimayanthus kanabou
GATGCTAGTAACTATTATGATGATGCAAGCAGTGGTAATGGTAGAAATAATGGTAGTGGTGGAGATAATGGTAATTGTGGAAGTAATGGTAATTGCGGAGATGATAGTAATGGTAAAGATGACGGTAAAGATGGAGAAGATAGGATTGTGATTGCAGGTAGTGGTGATGGTGAAGGTGATGGTTATAAGGGAGATGCCAATATTGGTGGGTAGAATGTAGATGATTGTTGGGAAGTTGACAGTAATATAAGGTCAAAAGGTATAAAGCGACTTTCTTTAACGAGGGTAACATGTGACAGTAATTAACTGATAAACTTGTGGTCCTCGGTGCGTTTTTTACCCCCTTCGTCTGTCAGTGCTCCGTTTGACGGAGTAGTATAATACGTGGGGGTTCTGGCACACCCCTTGCACAGTCGGGTATATCAAACAGTACGGCCGCACATACGGAAACCGAAGGAGGGCCTCCACACACCCCAGGAGGCCCACCATACACCATTGTAGTCTCAACATTACATTTAAGTACTATTAACAATTGAAGAGCCACTCAAGACCAGGAGGGCCAGATGCCCTATATTAAACAAATGTGAAAACTTTGTGCATACTAAAGGTATAATGAAGGGTCGCAACACTTGCCAGTGGCTTGAAATTTTCATTTAGACTGGTCTTAACACTTATGTATACTCATAAGATATGGAGGAAGCAGTTCGAAGTCTAACAAATCTTCTAAGAAGGGGGATAATAAGTCTTGAGGTGTTTAACGATGGTTTATCCGCTGTTTCAGATGCTGGCGAGCGGTCAATCCCTGCACCGCGCAAGCCAATGCATGCACCGCGCAAGCCAATCCCTGCACCGCGCAAGCCAATCCCGGCTCCGAGACGACAAAAGAGGTTGTCTGACAAGGAGTTTGAAGAGACTTTAGAAGAGATCTTTCCAACCCTTCGCTTCAAGCAGACGCGTTGGGTAATTGGGAATTTTCTCCGCGGATGGGAGATGGTTGTGCCAGAAGGTCACTATCTCGGATGGGATCCGGATGTCCTTCTCAAGGGCGTTGAGCCACAGATAAAAACAAAGCTTGAAGAAGAGCTTCAAGAACTCGGGCCCTTGAAATTTCAACTCGCTATCAAGGTCCATCTTAGTATACTTAAATTGGACAATATCGATGAATTTATGAGTCCAGTATTTCGTCACAAACAGGAAGCACTGATCCAAGCTGATGAGATTCCAATGGCACTCGACGTGGCCTTCAGTAAACTTGACGAACAGGTCTCGAAATTTATAAAGGGCTCAAACTGGAGGATCGAACGAGTGGAAGTTCTTTGGTTGGACATCGCACAGTACCAGCCATTAAGAGGAGGTTCGTATATTTTGCTCCCACCAGAAGTGGGGTGTAAAAAAGCTGTAGTCAATGTAAAAAACAATGACGATCACTGCCTCCGATGGTCTCTCAGGGCGGCTCTCTTCCCAGTTGATAAAAATCCCCAAAGAACCACAAAGTATTCAATCGAGGATGGCTTCAACTTTGATGGAATAGACTCTCCAGCGCCGATCTCACAAATAAAACGGGTTGAAAAGCAGAATGATTTAGCAATCAATGTGTTTGGATGGGGAAAAAGGGGCAAGTTTGATTATTCTGATGAGGACCGTGTTACTATCCATTATATCAGCAGGCAGCCTTTTGAAATGCCGAGGATCAACCTTCTTCTTATCGAGAAGAAAGGAAAGTATCATTATACATGGATAAAGGATCTCAATCGCCTTCTGTATGACCAGAGCAAACATCGTGAGCGAAAGTATTTCTGTGAACGCTGTCTTGAAGTAGCATACTCTCGTCCAGAATTGCTCAAGAATCATGAACCAGATTGCCGTGGCATAAACAAGGAGGCAGTCAGAATACGGATGTCAAAGGAAGGCGAGGTTATAAAGTTTGCTGACCACCAGAAGCAAATGCCAGTCCCCTTTGTCATCTATGCCGATTTCGAAGCTATTACACCAAAGATCGAGGGCCCGGAGCTTGACCCAAACCAAAGCAATACGACGTGCACACAGAGGCACCTTGTTTCAAGCTACTGTTATGTTAAGGTGCGGTACGACGGGCTCACAGAACCGCCAAAGGTGTACAGAGGCCCTGACGCAGCAGGGCACTTTCTGAAAGCATTGCAGGATGAAGAACGTAAAATCAAGGATGTGCTCGCAGTCAACAAGCCCATGCAGATGACGGAAAAGGATTGGCTTGCTCACAAGACAGCAACAAACTGCCACGTATGTGAAAAAGAATTGAATGGAGGCTCGGTCCGCGACCACTGTCACATTACAGGAAAGTATCGCGGAGCCGCACACAGCGCCTGTAATCTTAAACTACGGTTGAAAACTCAACCCATTCCAGTTGTATTCCACAATCTCCGTGGGTATGATTCACATCTCATAATGTAGGCAATCTCAAAGGTTGATGGTAATATCACCTGTATACCAAATAATATGGAGAAGTACATCTCATTCTCTCTCGGAAGTCTGCGCTTTATCGACAGCGCACAATTTCTGCTTGCCTCACTTGACAAACTCGTTAACAGTACAATCAACTATGGCGGACAATGTGAGTGCGGTAAAAGCCTGCAGGGTGCCATTACAGAGAACTGGAAGCAAAAAGGGATGTGCACCTGTGGGGTGTCATTCTCTCGCGATCTTGACCCAAGTTCTCTTGCGATTTCGAGTCATTACACGCCTGAAAACTTTCATCTCCTTGCACGAAAGGGTGTGTACCCATATGAGTACATGGACTCATGGGTAAGATTTGAGGAGCTGCAGTTGCCCCCGAAGGACGCTTTCTTTAGCAAATTAACAGGTTCTGGCATCTGCGGCGATGATTATTCCCACGCTAAGCAGGTTTGGGAAACCTTCAGGTGCCGTAATTTAGGGGAATATAGTGACCTTTATTGTCGTACAGACGTCCTCTTGTTGGCTGATGTATTCGAGGTTTACAGGAAAACATTCTCAAACAGTACAAACTCGATCCCGCTCATTACTACACATCACCCGGGCTGTCATGGGATGCATTGCTTAGACAAACAGGTGTTGAGCTCGAGCTACTTACCGACTATGATAAACACCTCTTCATCGAAAGAGGTATGCGGGGTGGTATCTCAATGGCGCCGAGGCGTTATGCAAAGGCTAACAATCCATTCGTTGAAGATTATGACCCAGAGAAACCAAATACTTACATTCAATACCTCGACGCAAATAACCTTTATGGCTGGGCCATGAGTCAAAGTTTGCCAACAAAAGACTTTCAATGGGTGAATCCAGAAGAACTGACAGGCATTATCAATCACCCAGCTGATGCAAAAAAAGGTTACACTCTCGAGGTTGATCTTGAATATCAAACTGGGCTGCATGATAGTCATAATGGCTATCCGTTGGCTCCGGAGCGCATGGTAGTTCCAAAGGAATGGTTGTCGTAGTATCAGAAAAACCTTCTTGGTGTTGGGGTGACGCCAGCGAAGGTTGAGAAAATAGTTCCGAATCTCCATGATAAAGAACGCTATGTTCTCCATTATCGAAATCTCCAGCTTTACAAATGTCTGGGCATGCGGTTGAAGAAGATACATCGAGCTCTGGAATTCACACAGAGTCCCTGGATGGAACCTTATATCAGGATGAACACTGAACTCAGGAAGAAGGATACCACAGCTTTGAGAAGGATCTCTACAAACTGATGAATAATTCGGTTTATGGGAAGACTTGTGAAAACTTGCGCAAACGTGTTAGCGTTAAGTTAGTACGAGCTAAACAGAAGGACAAGATTCGTAGCTTGATCGCCTCTCCATCCTACGTGAGGGCAGATATATTCGACAATGACCTCATTGCCATACAAAGTCGAACAAAATATCTTAAGCTCAATCGACCCATCTATGTTGGGATGTGTGTCTTGGATTTGAGCAAGCATCTTATGTATGATTTCTTCTATAACAACATAAAGAGGCGATATGGGGACAATGCCGTGCTTCTGTATACAGACACCGATTCACTTCTCATGGAGAAAGACTGAAGACGTTTACAGCGATATGAATGATGACATTGACTCTTATGACACAAGCGACTATCCAAAAGATCACCCACTTCACTGCACGAAGAACAAAAAAGTCTTGGGCAAAATGAAAGACGAGTGCGCCGGAAAGCAGATTGCTGAATATGTGGGGCTTCGTCCGAAAATGTACAGCATCCTAGAAGCCAATGGTAAAAATATCAAGAAGGAAAAGGGGGTCAAAAAGCATGTTGTAAAAAAGAAAATAAAACACGAACAGTTCAAGGAATCACTCTTCAACAATAAGACCTTCCGGCATGGCATGGATATCCTGAGGTCGCAAGGACATATCATTTACGGGCAGCACCTTAATAAAGTCTCATTGAGCCCATTCGACTCAAAGCGCTGGATAGCAGATAATGGAATTGATACCTTTGCTTACGGCTATTGCAGAATCTTAGATGATGATTTCATTGATGAAATACTAGCGTCCTAGAACACCTTAAGGCGGCAACTCAGTGTCAGGTGACACAACCTGCAGCTCTTCACGCACAAACCCCCGCTGTGGGCCATCAAACAGATAATACAACACAGGTTCATCGGGCTTGGTCATTATGCGCCCAAGCCTATACACCTTGAGGGACCACACGGGATCTGTAGCCCTCCGCCGGCCGCCCTCAAGCTCACCGGGCTGGTATAGACAGCGAACCCCCACTCCGGAAGGGAGCTTTTGCTCCTGGAGGCCAACAGGACGGCCTAGAACAGTAGAAGAGGGTTTTTGCGCAGCCGATTTAGCCCTGATTGCGTCTCGGGGCTTTTTTCCAGTCAACCGTGTGACTTCCTCATTCAAGGCCGTTACAACAGAAGGCAAACGATTAACCCACTCTGTTGATCGAACACCTAATCGGGATATCATCTCCTGTGCGTACTGGTGGCCAAATAGCCGCTCGGCAAGCGTGCGGTTCCAACGTTCAACGATCGCCTGGTCGCGATGGATGTTTGCGCGCCCGCGTCGGACCTTAGTGCCGTGCTTGGCTAAAAGGGTGTTCACTGCGCCCATAAATTCACGACCTGGATCGACTTGAAGGAGCTTCGGCCATGTCAATGGGCTTCGCTTGTAGATGCGCTCGAGGGCGGCTGCAACTTCTTTGACCTCTTTTGTGGCCAACGGCTCAGCTTCTTTATAGCGTGAGGCGGCATCAACTATAGTCAAAGCATATTTATAGAGCTTTCGCCCTCGCCCAGGGCGGTCGTGAGGAAGAAAAATCAGGTCAGCTTGGTGAACCTCGTTTGGCACTTTGATACCAAACCTCGGCCTTGGAATGTGCTTCGGGGCGGGCAAATAGATTTGCCAAATAGCTTGCTTTTTGAGCCAATCTTTGGCAACCTCTGTGGACACATTGACCGCTTCTGCAAGCTTCTTCACTGCAGAGAGTCCTTTCCAATAACCCCCGGGACTATAATAGATCGAAGCAAGATCTTTTACTTTTTTTTCATTCCAAGCCCAAGTTGCTGTTTTGCCTGAATGACATTTCTGGCCAGAGCGTGACCCCATTGACACTGTCGCCACGGGATTGAGTCAAGAGCCTTGACCATCTTTCAGTCGGCTTTTTGCTTACAGCCCAGATCCGCCCCGCAGACGCTATAATCGACGTCATGTTGCATCGCTACAACGTCGGTCGGACCCGTCGGCTTCTGATAGACCTCTAAGATCTGTCCGTTTCAGGGTCCCATCTCACCTGCTCATGCAATGGGTTTCCCGGGCCAGTGAACCGATGCCCTGGTAGCGTGAGGCCTTTCTTTGGGGTGACTTTCAATATCGCTTTATGCAAGTCAACCCCACCTCCTGCTTGGGAAATGAACTGTGATTTTGCACTGCCGCATTGTGCGCATATCGACGCGATCCGCTGGCGCCCATTCTTCGAAGTCACCAATCGGGCCGTCCCTGACACATCGGGGGTGGCCATTCGTTCTCTCACACAAAAAGAATTCATTGTGCTATATTAGAACCCAAAATAATGACTGATGAACCTCCGCCCAATATACGCCGGATGAAGCACCTCCAACCAAGGGGTTCCTTTTTGCCTCTCGAGGAGGAAATACAAACACCACCAACCACACAACACTGTGTCTCTGTTCTGAAGCTCACCTGGGCTGAAATGTGTTTTCGGTCCCCGTAAATATTTGACAACCTCCTCGGGTGCTGGTAGCTCGAACGAGTCGAAATACTCGTTGCCATCCTTACCGGTCCGATAAGCAACCCAATGAGTCCCTGGTCCAGCAGAGTCATCGAGATTGACGATTCCACATTCATTTTGAAGATGGTGCTCGGGAAGTGCGTCTTTTGGAAAAATGCCCCAAAAATGTTTGATTCCCAAAATTTTAACCAGTTGATGAAGATCGGAATTGCTGAGTGGATAGTTCATCAGAGAAGGGCCCCGAGCAGGGGAATCCCACTGAATGGGCTGTTCTTCCAGAGGAGTAGTCCCTCGCCTTTCTTTTTTTTTGCCTTTTCCTTTTTGAGGGGCTGGAGGGACGAACGTATTTCGAACCCCTCTGGTCGATTGTGACGGGGGTTCGAGTTGCAGACCGTAGCCGGTGAGGCTTTTCAACAGCAACGGGATGCCAATCGCCCCGAGCAACGTTCCAAGAAAGCCTCCTTGTTGCTTGGGAGTCAATTGCATCACAACACCCGACCCTGTTTGCAAGGCGCTGACGATTTGTTGTTTTTGCGCTTTGGTGAGATATTTTTTGTGGGCAATCAGTTTATCAACATGCTTTTGAGGAACTGAGAACAGACCCTCTCCGATGAGCTTTTTCGCAGCCACACTGCCCACCCCAGCAAGAGCACCCGTTGCGAGCGGCGCCAAATCTTTCATGGCCCACGGGAGCGCCTTGGCCCCAACGCTTGCCAGAGTTGGCAAAAGAGCCCCGAGAAAGCCACCTCTTTGTTCTCGCATTTGGGTTTGCGAAAATGCTATTTGAGCGTCCTTGCCACCGGCAGCACCCTTTTTAAGATGATTCAACTGCCTCTGTGTGAGGAAAACAGTGTCATTTCCGCTCAATTGATCCTTTGCAAGACGAAGTGTTGTTGGAGCGTGTTTTTTGAACGCTTTCGCGAGCTTCTCCTTTTGGCCTGGAGTCAGGCTCACTTTGTACTCGATGTAAGACATGGCTATATAAAGGGCAAAATTAATTCTCATCAGTGAGCTCATGCGCGAATAAGCAGTTTGCCGGCGCTTTGAATGAGCTCAACTTCCTCCTCGTACAAGATGAGTGCCCACAGGCTGTAATTAGCATTTGGCACCCCATCGAGCCTGTAATGAAACATAAGCTTCACGGTGTCGTCAATTGTCTCTTTTTTATTCCTGAGATCGAAATAGATAAACGGATACAACTCACCGAAAAGCTTTCTTGAAAGCTGGGACCCGGATGACGTGTCGTAAGTCTTGTATGAGTACCTGAGGACATCTCTGAAGACCCTTGCTGGGTTTGTTTTTGACGAGTACTCGATCTCAGGCGTTTTATCCCCGTTTCCAATTTCGAGATGACAGCTCGTCATTCCGCGGTTGTTGGCGATCGCAAAGGTATCAAAGAACTGAGGATTGTGTTTCGGTGAATTTAGCGATGTATCATTCAGAGCCAGAACAAACACATGCCTGGGTTTTCTCACTCCGGAAGTGATTCGAAAGGGTCCTTCCGATTGCTGCCATGAGTCAGAGCGTTCCACCCGTTCACGGAGAAAGGTCCACTTGGTCGGTGTGAGGTACTTGTCGACAATTAACGACTTTCCTTGGGCTGTTGGTTGGATCCGAGGACACCAGAGCTGCATTTTGTACACCACGAATCTGCATTGGTCCGCCGCTTGAAAGATGAAATTTTTATCGGATTCGAGCTCGATAGTGATCTCAACGCGCATCGGGGGAAGCAATTGGTCACGCAAGGCCGCGAAGAACCCCCAGCGGTTGAGAGGAATCTCAACCGTGACCAAATTGGATACCCCCAACTCCTGTTTGCGGAGCTTGAAGCCAAGACTGTAGCCTGCTTGGTCAGATCGTTCCTCAGCCCCGCGGCCTGTGTCAATAAAGAAGAACTCGTTGGTTGCAGTTGATTGTGCATAATCCTCTGAATATTCAAGCAATGACCGGATGTGGGCAGACATGCCTGCATGCTGTATGTCGAAGACAGACACACCGTTGGCTCGGACCAGCAAAGTCCTGATCAGACTTGTTGCGCCGTTAATGGTGCCGTTATGGTCATTATCAGCAATTGCCGAGCCGTCCGCTTTTTTGACGACTTTGAAGGACACGAGAATTCTCGTGTTGAACCAATCCATTGGGTTGACCGTACCTGCCGAATCAAGGACGAATCGGTACTCTTTTTTCTCTTGAGAGGCTCCATTGGCGATTGCGGTAATAAGGGGGCTTTCGAGCTCGACAACAACATCTTCATATTTTTGTACGTTATCAGGATGTCTGAATGCCATATTGATTTTGCTATATTAATGGAAAAAATATCTCTTATCACACTTATCTGCGGCCCCGCAACTTCCCACCACGGAGTAATCGTTGAACTCTGGCTTCAGCAGTCATCTCCCTCACCGACGATACGGAAGGGTTGGCCTTTGAATGTTCACGCATTTTTTTAATGATTTTTTCCCCAGCCCCGGGCTTGGGGACTTTTGAGACCACTGATTCAGCAGCCGTTTTTGCGACCGTTTTCGCGGTCGACTTTGCGGCTGACTTTGCGGTTCTTCTTGCAAATTTTGTCCCGAAGGCTTTCAAGTTGTCCATCAAACCACCGCCGTGAAAGACATGTTGATACGGTTCAACCCAACATCATCGGAATGGGAATCTCTGATATTCGAGCAGCGCCATCCTATATACTACGGATAATAAGTGTCATGTTCCAATCGACTCCGTTGAGACTCACAAGTCGTCCTTTTGCGTCCTCGACCCTGAATCTGACCTCGTCGAGAATATGACTTCTGAGTGGACAGAAGAGCGCTCGTTTCGGTTCGATCCGAAATGGATAACTCCTCGTGAGATTTTCAACGGGGACGACAAGAAGTGAATCAGAATGCCTTCCATCGACGAGGGAATCAATTACTTCAGAGCACGTGATATGCAAGACCTCGATGTCATTTGTTATGTTTGGGAACAACGTGCCTTCCTCCGAGCGCGTGACAATCTTCGACTCAAACCCAATTAGTTTTCGGAATTCTGTGTTCCGCAGGTCAAGTTGATATCCGGAAGCGAGTTCCATAGCAACCTTGTACGACGACTTGATGAAGGTAAACTGGATTGGCGCTACTTTTTCTGTTGTGTGTCCATCCCTGACCATGGTGCCGTGCAAATGCTCAGTCAAGTCCGCGTACGTATAAGAGCCTTCTGGAAACGAAAAGGCGATCCAAGTCTTCCCAGAGTCTTTGCTGAATTTTAGTTTATTATTTGCCTCGGTGACGTTGAACCATGAGTATACCATGACTCCTTTGTCGAAGGCAATTGTGTGCTTTTTCCTTTCGGAAGATGCAAAGACGGGGTGAATTTAATTGTGAAATCTTCAGGCTTGTTGCCACCTATTTTCTGCCTGGCGGCAGAAGAAATAAACCACGGTCGTTCCTCCATCATATATACTGGTCGAGAAGATTTTTTAAATCATCATTTGACATTACCCCAAGATCGCGCAACGTATGTGCAATAGCAGAGAACTGTGCCCGGACTTTTTTCGATGAATTGCCGGCAGCAAGATAGCCTCCGAGGAGCTCTAGCCGGTTAACAAGGTCCTCTGGACTGTTGAAGAAGACAATGCCACTCCCTTTTTGTTGCCTTATTTTTTGGCCACTGATCATGATATCCAACCGGTCTTGATACCCCTTAAGAAGTTCAACGTCAGGACCAGCTTGCCCTTTTCGGTGACGTTTGAGACTCCCCAGGGATTTGTTTTTGATGCCCGCCTTTTTCCGTGCCTCAATTTCAATCCCAGCTGCGAATGCCTCTGATGGGGTTGGAAGGCCAAGTTCATTCAACCGTTGCAACTCATACTGCGTGAACCCCTCGTTTGGGTTGATAACCAAATGCGTTTCAGTGTCGGGGGGACTCACCTTCACGGGATCCACAGCCGGGGTTGGAAGTGACTTGACTTCTTCCGTGAGGTCATCAAGTTTATCGATGACTGGGGCCCACATCTTTTGTTGTTGAATGAATAAATCTTGATCTTTGTTTCGTATATTCTTCAAGGTTTGGCGAACCAAATCAACCATCTCTCCAACATCAATCTCTTTCTTTGCGTGCTCGCGGAAAGCATCGAGTTCCATTTTGTTTATGGTATAACATAGATGATTTAAAACCAAAGCATGAAGATACCAAACTATAACAGGAGTGATGACCAAGTTGGGAATTTCAAACAACTGTTTGACTTCATGCCATCAGAGTGCTTTCGAATGCTTGTTTGTGCTCCCTCGGGAGGAGGAAAGACGAATCTTGTTGTTCACATGCTGCGAGAGCCGCTCGTCTATTATGACCAGATCCATCTCCACGGGAGAAATCTGAACCAAACAAAATATCAAGATCTGATTGACCTGTTCGAGCCCTTGAGCAAGGAGCTTGGATTTCAGATATTGACAATATCACACCATTGGAGTCCTTGGACAGTGAGTTGCAAAAGATTGTCATTTTCGACGATTTTGTTACGTCGAAAAATCAGGCCCCGATTATTGATTACTTCGTCAGTGGCAGGCACAGAAATTGCAGCTGCATCTATTTGTCTCAATCGTATTACAATACTCCAAAACCAATTAGATTGAATTGTTCGCACTTCTGTATAGCATCTCTCCCAACAAAGCGCGAGCTTAACAGTGTCAGTGACGAACTTGGAGTTTCACCTCAACAATACGAGTGTGCAACACGTCTCCCATTTGATTTCTTCACGGTCGACCAACAGAGTCAAAAAATCACAAAAAATTTTGATGGGGCTGTTTAACCACGTCGGGGAGGCCGATCTGACGGGGTCTCAAGTCGAGTCAGCAATTCATTCCAATGGTTCTTTGGACTTGGCGGGAAATCGCATCACAAACTTGGCCAATCCTGTGGATCCCCAGGATGCGGCGACGAAATCATATGTGGACCGTTCGGGTGTGGTTGACACAAACTCCATCACGGGCGGAAACCAGAGGACCATCACGTTTCCAGCTTTTCAATGGACTGAAATGCAGTTAATCGTTCAGATGTACACACATCGGGCGTGTGTTGTGATTCTTCGAAGAGATCCTGGGAACGCCTTTCAGGTGGTACTTTTCGGGGATGGCTTGGGATCAACTAGTTCATGGAAATATCAGTATGTTGCGACTATCAAAATTTTGAATCCATCGGACACTTCCGTGACAATTCGGGTTGACCAAGCGGGCTATTATTCAGCCTCTGGTGGAAGCACCCCCTCTTATTGGTGCCAGAGGCACGGGATAGCTAATTATGCAGTCCTGAGCACTCATATTAGATAGACAGACCCCACGGTGAAAAAACCATGGCTTCTACAGTCAGGACTCTCTGGACAAACATGCAACTTGATTCATTTTATGTTGTTAATATCACTCACAAAAGCAATGGAAAGGTCGACATACACTTGACTCACAGAGATGCACCTCCAGATTTCTTGGTTGAGGCTCCACCAAAGCTTGCAGCAGCGCTCAAGAGTAGGTCAGACGTGAAGTGGGTGACACGTATGACTGGGCCTGACAACTGGGTTCTTGCGTGAGTCTCAATGTGGAATTTTTTCTTTTTTAGAATATATAGCACAACGATGGGCATGTATAACGACGTGGGACAGCTTTCCAGCAATGATGGGCCACCAGGGCCTCAGGGACCACCAGGGCCTCAGGGACCACCAGGTGCACAGGGGCGGGGATTCAAGCTCACAGCGGATGGAAATTTTGATATCCAACGAAAACAGTTGACTGACATTGTTGATCCTTCGCAGCCCCAGGACTGTGCAACGAAAGCATATGTCGACCGAGGAGATATGTACCGGAGCGTCCATACAAAGAATGAGTTCCCTCTGATTGATGGAAACTTTGAACTTCTTGACGCCGCGTTTGTTACGGCCGCGTATGGGAAATATCCTGACTACACAAAAATGTATCACCGAGCGCCGTCTCATATGAGCACAGTCGATTTGGGCACCAAGCCAGCGGGTGTCTATGGCGTTCGTGTCGAAGCAATCACCGGTCCAACCCAACGAGGGACTCTCAATATGACCGTGACCTGTAATCATAGTTCAACCGTTCGATATAAAACCAATTTCGAACCTAATGTCATCGTGGTTGACAAGCGTATCGAAACAGATGGAACATCAAGCATAAAGCTAACGATTACACTCGCATACCAAACTGGGGTAGAGATTGCTCTGTTCATTTACGGCAGACAGGGTGAAGGGTTTGTCGACCCAGTGATCATTGAGAACCAAGAACTCAATAGTATACCCATCCCGCGGTACTAGAGCTTTGAATCCGGGGACCGACGGAATGAAATTATTGTTAGAACTTCATTCCCCAATTCCGACGGGATTGAAAATATCATTTACGACCTCAAAACGTGGAGGTTACAGGGGACAGTCAACAACGGTTTCATTGAGTTTTGCTTTCCCGTTCTTGTCTGCCTGAAAAGATTGATTGCGGGAGGATATATCACAGGAAGCCACGGATGGATGCTGCAATATCTCAATGAATCATCCGGCACATGGGAAGATTGTCTTGCAGATAATTTCGTATGGCGCGATTTCGTGGCCAATATGGTAACAATAAACGAACCGATAGCTCGACGGTACAGGCTTCAGCAGCGCACTTCCGGCAGTGTAATATCGATAATAAATTTTATCAACTTCGAGACCAAGTCAGCGATATATTTCCCTTGAGGGCCGCGAACTTGAATGATTTTTGCCGGGGAGTAAGTATACTCGGGAACCATGAACGAAGTAGATGGCTTGACACGATTTCCATCGCAAATGACCCAGAAGGCTCTCTCAACCTGGTTATAGAAATTCAAGAGACTCTGTCTCTCAATGGGATCCATCCACCCAAATCGCGAATAGGTCAAACATCGTGGCGCCGTGTTGCCATTATTTTTTCCACTGCGCACATCATCAAGGGGCTCTATTTGCCCGAAAACTTTGCCGCATTCGGGACACAAACGATCAAAGTCTTTCGTTACTAACGGTTTGCACCACTCCATTCTCTCGCCAAAATTTCTTCTTTATTGAATTCAATGACATCACCATATCCATATGGATGCATATTCACAAGAAAATTATCTATCACTCCATAATACCAGTCTCCTGTGCCACAGTTCGTCACGAGGACCCAGAAACGCTCTCCATTTCGCGATATCTTTATGTATTGCCCGATTAAGTCCATGATCAGACGCTATACAAAATACGGCAAAAAGTGTGCTCTCATATCCAGCAGCGAACACCATTTTGATTTATTGCTGAGCTTTCAATAGGCGAATATATCAACGCCGCCGCTTAAGAATTTCATCTCTTCCCGCCATTCCTTGTTGGATAAAATAGGAGGAGGCCATCTATTTTGTATGATGAAGATTTCTCTTGGATATAAACAGGAAACACTTCCCTT
>JAOBYH010627531.1:0-13639 GCA_025403525.1 Umimayanthus kanabou
TATTAATTCAATTTTCATTCATTTTATGGGGTTTTAATGTTAAATTGTGCATAATACTAATGAAGTAATTTAAGGTTTGGGTTGATACAACTCAGTTTGCACCTTTTGTGACGTCACAATTATTGCACAATACCTTTTGTGACGTCACAATTATTGCGCAATCTCTTTGTGACAGATTTGTTACGTATTTCTGATGACGCTAATTTGTATGTTAGGAAAAACAGCTGATGTTTTATCAAGTTTTACGACAAAAGTTGAGTTTCAAGTAAGCATTTTTTCATTCCTTTTTATCAAACTTTCATATCAGCATTTTTTTACCTTCCCCTCCCCCTATGTGCATGTGTCTAATACATTTCCTTTCAAATTTTTTGTTCATATTAAAAGTTTTCTAAAGAGTTTTTTACTGTTGTATCCCTCAGAAAGATATTAGAATAGCCACTAAATTCGAAATATGTTCAGTTCAATTTATGGTACAAAAATAACAAAACAAATGTGAAAAATGCACTTTTTTGGAAATTATGACGTCATGATAACGTCAATGTGTCGTAATATGACAATTAAATTGAACCAATTAAATCGCCTTACGATTGCTTTTCACTGTGCCAAATTTCCTTTGGATCACTTTTAAAATACTTTTAGAGTTATATGCCGCGACCACTTACTTTTAGTAAGATATTCCCCATTTATTGTCCACCGCAATAGAAGTGAGACAGGATGGATCGCAATCTTCCTCCCAAAAAAGAATTAAAATGAAAATGAAAATTATCTAATCCAAATTGCTACGTAATATGCTGCAGAACTAATTCAGATAATTTTTTCACAGACTAAGAAACTATGAATTAAGAAAGAGTTCTTTATCAAATCTGGTTGTTTTGATCAACTCTTCTTTAATCGTCTATTTTCTAATCACCGCCATCAACCACTTCTGTTTGTTTGTTTGTTTGTTTGTTTGTTTGTTTGTTTGTTTCAAGCCGGTATCAGGATTAGTAAAGACGTGCCAAGTTTTGGTATACGTGAGTGCTGAACAATAGATAATAATAATAATAATAATAATAATAATAGCCTTTATTTAAACACGGTAAAAAAAATAACGGACGACAGCTGTACAGCTGATGTGGCCGTGTGTTACAATACAATAGAATACTTAATTCTTAAAAACTACGGAGTGACGATCTTAAAAATTAACCTATTGACTGCCTTACTGTGTATGTCTAACTATCTAACTACTATCTTGTCTAGCTATTATGTCTAACTGTTATGTCTAACTATATCTATCTACCTACCTGCGTGTTTGATTGCTGTCTTGTCTAACTATTATGTCTACTTGTTATGACTAGCTATATCTATCTACCTGCCTCCATGTCTAACTATATCAAATACGACTATCTAACTAAAAATTGTGTAGTGGCTAAAACTATATAAAAACACCAAATAAGAATATCTAACTTAAAATTGTGAATTGGCTAAAAATATATAAAATCATCATTTTTTCCACAGTTTGGTAAAAAGGTTAAAGACTTTAGTTGTTCCTTCACCAACTTTTTAAATGAGTTAAAATCACTGACAGTCGTTGTGGAGTCTTTTAGATTGTTCCATAGTGTTGATGTTCTGTATGTGACAGAGTTACTGAGCATGTCAGTGCGGGGTCGGGGTAGTATTAGCTTGTTGTTCCCCCTTAATGAGTAGATACTATTCCTTTGTTTTAGTAGTTTGTTTGTATTTCCCTCCAAAAATATATCCTGGTGCGCGAAGGTAGCAAGTTTATATTTGTCGTTCCAATACAATGTGTTCCATTTGCTGCTGTTGATGACTTCGCAACTTGGAGTTAGCCAGTCATACTTAAAGATGATCTTGGCAGCCCTTACATGTATTTTGTTTAATTCTTCAAAGAGGATCTTATTGCAATTTCCCCAGACGAGAACCCCATAGGTTATGGATGGTAGGATTACTTTGAAATAGAGGACCCAAGGATAAGGAATAAACACCATGGAAACCATTGGTCAAATAAACAAAGCTAAACAAGACAAAACAAAACAAAACATTGACAAAACAACAATGACTAGCGAAGGAACGCAATGAAAACCAATGATCAAGAAGAGGTAAGAGAGAAGTAGCTTAGATTTATATAATTTGTCACGACGAACACTGGACGGAGATCGCCCGTGTCTGTACCAGTAAATCCAAACTTCGAGAAAGTGCCATCTGTGGACGTTCAGTCCAGTTTAGGAGGAGCGAAAAGTGTATTTCACAGATCTTGTCGGCTATATCTCACTCACTCAAAGACAGTAGCTAAGAAAATTTAATCTTGAAAGTATCAAGGAAAAACCAACTAACTTTCAATCCAAGGTTGCATCCTGCAGTACTATCTTTGGTCAAATTGCTACTACTATAAAAACAATAACTGAACTACTCAAAGTAAGAACAAGAAAGGCAATTCTGACTGCTGCCGTTTGAATCCAAATGGCCAGCAGAACAAAACGGAACAACCTGAAAAAGCTCCTATGTTTCTGGAAGAGGAAGAAAGTGAAACCAGGTACAGATGAATTTCAAGACAAAGAAGAGATGGACACGGATCGTTTCAGACTGTTGGGCTTGGCGACACAGACAGAAGTGATTGAACAAGGTCTATCAGATGTCCAAACATCAACTACGTTTAGCTGACGGTGTGCAATTTCGAAAGAGCTGGAAAAACATGTTTGGCATAAAGGGTATAACCTTTATTCGAGAAATAAGAAGATATATTGCTGTAATTCAACACCTAACACGCTATGGTCTCGTTTGAACGCAACGCATCCTGATAGGTAAAAAATGCATGTACTATATTTAAAACTTATAGGTGTTAACTCTGTCTCTTAAAGAAAGATATCGAGGGTCGAGCACCCGAATACCTAACTACTAAGCTCGACTGTTTCCGTTTTCAGCGCAGATGAATGACAAAGTCGAAAACGCTCTTCCGACTACCAAGACCGAAGACGAATCTATGAAAAAATATATTTTACTCCATCTTAAAAGATTTTAATCTTCTTAACTTACATCCTATATTGTATTCTCATAAAAATAACAAATTCAGAATAGATATTGCTGATTGAAGAAGATAATGGGACATTCCTCCCAAACCATCGCTTAAGCCTCTTCGTCTTGTGTATGATTTGAAAGACAATGAACGGCATCGCAAACTTGTCTGAAAAGTCGTTCAAGAAATGGCTTGGACAGCTTTCTTTGCACGTGCTTCCACAGCTTTCACACGTAAGATTGTCCAATGTCTATCTCTGGGACTGTCTCGTCCCAGGCACGACCACGCAATAAATTTTCTACGTAGTAGCTTACACCCAAACACCCGGCATATAGGCTACGTTCACACGGTACCGGACGATAATATCGACCGGTTCAAAATTCGTGCGTTTAGGGGTTCCGTTCACACGGAACCACGCTAACCGTACGAAAATTTAGATGCCCAGCCGTCCAAAAATTCGGCCTCCAAAATCGAGGACGAATTTTCAGCCGGTACGGTCGAAAATTTGACCGGCGCGGTGTGAACACCTTTACCGTCTAAATTTTTGTACGGCAAAGGCGTGGTTGCGTGGTTGCGTGGTAACTCAGCTTGAAGTGGAAGGAAAGCAAAGTTCTACACTGCAAACATGGAAATTAAAAGTACGTTTTTATTACTCGCTTTGCTTGGAAATATTATGGTCTTAATGCAAAATGTGATATTGCTAATGCAGTTTTCCAAGCACGAAGGCGACGGTGTGCTGGCGTCATTTCACAGGTTGAAAACCGGATTCAAAAAAAGTCGGTAGGGATCTTTCTTCATCCGTCCAAATGAAATATACGTCGCCTTCACCCGTCGACTCTTCACCAATTCATATTTGCTTTTCCTTGCCGACATTTTAGGATAAAGTAGCACTGCGCATGGGCAGGTAGTAAAAACACTGACAAAAGTTAAAATTTGCCCTGGTTCATCAAGTTCAGTGTGAACAGCGCAAAAATAATGAACGGTTCCGTGTGAACAAAATGTCCAGTCAAATTTTCAACCGGTCGATAATTCGTCGGTTACCGTGTGAATGTAGCAATAATTCATCATCGATTTTCTATAGCTTTTGTTTCAGAGAATTTGTATAAATATAATGAACAAGATCGCTACGACCAAAGCTGAAGATATGCTCGTAACACAAAAACGTTTATTTGTAATCACACCAATTGTGTTTTTATATAATAATAATTTAAGTTACTCAATAACTAGTTGAACTATTATAAAAGATTTCTATCAATACTAGATCAGCTTCTATACATATTTCGGGTGCTCGACCAATACATTTTGTTAATTTCTGAGTTTTAAAAAATGTACTATATACTTAAAATGTGGTGGAAATAGGTAAAAATATGTTGTCTTACACAAAGGAACTTATAACGTCAGTAGCCAAGTTTGTCCTTTTAGATAAGTTCCCACTTCTAAAATGTGGGACTTTCCAGGAATACTTTTAGTAACAATTTCTCAGCAGTATTTCAGTTCGAAAGTCATCGATCAAATATAGATATATCAATGATTCGCTCGGCTGCAGACAACAGGAAGATAACAATTCCAACAGATCTTCGAGGCGTAAATTCCTGGGGAAAACCTTTAGCTATTTATAAGAGTTGCAGGATTTTATTTCATTGTCCAGAAGTCAATATTGATTACAGGCCTATTCCGCAAGTTTTGAGAAAGAAAAAAAACACTTGAAACTTTAAAGGACTTTAATGGCATTCCAGGAGTCTGCACCTAAAACCCATTTCAGATTATTGGGTTTGAAAAGCCAGTCTATTATTCATTTAGTGACACATCCAAATCGAATTCCTGTTTTGACCAATTGAGCCATTTGAGGACATTCTCCGTTAGTTATCGTTTTAGCACAGCCATAGTTGATAAAGCGAAACTGGTTGTGAAACTCGCCAGTTTCTTTGTTATATGTTTTTATTCTCCATCTCTTTTGTTCATTAAATGTCCTTGACGCTGCACAAAACACAAAAGGTATTGAAATGCAAATGAGCAACCAACCAGTAGAAACATTTGGGCTCAAACATAACACAAAACAAAGTGTAGGTCACGGTTTGTTCAACATAAAACAAAGCAGCTTTGTTCACTCCCTTTGAAATTTGTTGAGCTTCCTAACCAGTTAGTTTTATCAACTATGGTACAGAGAGTACAACATTAGACAGATGATTAACTGAGTTTTACTTAGAAAACACGGCTCATTTAATTGAAAAAAAAAGGCACCCCAAAGTTTCGATTTTTAAGAAACCAAATAATTGACTTGTATCGGAAGCTTTAGTAAATTATTCCATGCGGAGAAGAATCCAGGACCACTTGTTTGATATTTAGTTAATATTATATTGTGTGTTATCATTCATTCTTTTCTATATGAACGTATGTTGTAAAATCAGCAGAAATCGTCTTTTTCTTATAAACCAAGTACTTCACTACAATATGTCTTTCACAATTCAATGTTAAACTTCCAATATAGAAGTCACTTGTCTCGATTAGCTATCAAATGGTTATTACTGCAGGTGGCTTACACTTATTAATTTGTAAATTCCTTCCGTTGTATTCTTTTCTGCTGTAAGAGACTGAGTATAAATAAATGTTGTTGTTGTTTTTGTATCCACAGCCTGTTCGTTTCTTTAGTTCAGTTACTAGGTTAAAGTGAGCACGTTACTTGTTTTGTGACCATATTGAGCAGAAATTGTCTACCGTTGTATCTCCACATGACATTCGAAACAAATATCTAGTTTGGCCTTGGACTTCCGTCAATATTTTAAAACACAACAAATTAACTAACCGCGTGCATCGTCTGAAGATAAATATAACAATCACGATTTGCATCATAATCAGTGTACATTTTACGGTTGAAATAGAGTCGTCCTCTGTTTGAAACAAAATTTGATTAACGGCAGGTAAGAAATACTTCTCAGAAACAAGAAACAATGGTAGTTTTGCGTCTATGGAAGTTAACCCCCGGACGATCAAGCTATTTTAAAACAAATCAGCCCAAGGGGAGCGTGAGCAGACGTTGGAAGTCCTTGTAGCAATGTGCGACTCAATTACAGCCGCGAGCATCCCCCCGGGCAAATCCCTGAGAAAACCCCGGGCATTTGAAAAATTGGTCAAATGCCTGGCCCAGCGGGCAATTTTAGTTGGCAAATGCCCCGTCCCCGTTCCTACTATGATGGTCAAATTCCCGGCTCCCCAGTCCATCAGACCAAAATACAAAAATATTAGTTGCCGTCTTTTAATAAACATAACTGTTTGAGCTCAATAGAACTGCATGAAACAGGTCACCAAATGAGACACTCCGACCGAACAAAGACAAAGCAAATGGTTTTATTGCTTTATAGGTCTTTTATGGTCGATAAATGCTCTTCTTATTCCAAAATGACGGTGTTTGAAGCTCGTGACTTCTGAGCGCCGTCGGAAGTGAGGACAAGATGTTACGAAGCAAGTTTTTTGTTGTTTGCAAATGCCCGGGGGGCCGGGACAATATTAAGTGCCAAATATCCGGTCCCCGGGACTCATGGTGTATCAAATGCCCAGGGTTTGCCCTGGGGAATGCTTGCGACTGGAATTGAGTCGCACATAAATTGAAGCAAATTTCAGTGAGACGAATAGAAATCATTTATTTAACGGCGGCTCATACAGCAATATATTCAATAATAAGATAATAAAAAAAAGAAAGTAGAGTTCATTTTGTCAAAATTTCCGTTTTACAACTCAAACTTTAATATACGTCATGAATTTTGACATCAATTATAGATGATGACGTCATTAGTTGTGTCCTTAATCAGACGACAAATACTGCGAATTGATTTTATTTGCCTTGAATCTATAGTCCAGGCTTTATACTGGATCAGCCTAGAACTAATTGCACAAAAGGGGTTTTTTTGCGGATTTTACATCCCTAAGGCCACTTGAACATCAGATAAAAAATGTATCAAAATCCACCTTTGGGACGTTACTGAAAATCGTGATTTTAAAAAACAGGGTTTCGCATCTGCATGGAAACGAGGCTAAAATAAACTTTTAAAGTTTAGACCTAATTGTAACAAAAACATTACTGAAACATAACATAGCTATTCAACACGCAGTACTTTAAATCCTAGTCAAAAATGTCCTGCAATTTTGCTAAAAAATAAAATTTTTGTAAAATCCAGGATGGCGGCCAAGATGGCGGACATGTTGTGGAATGACTGTTACCATAGCAACACTTCTTTATTTAAACTTGATTGTTACATGTATTATGAAAAGTAATTAGCTAATCCAAAGCTGCTTACATGCCAGAGCTCGATCTTTTATGTGCATCCATTTGGGAAATCACGGGGGTCCGATTGACCCCTCCCCCTTCCCCACCCTGTCTTGATCTGATTTGTGAAAATGGCTTGGCCGTTCTAGGGTTAATCTGTGTCTTCTCCAACAGGTTCCGTTTGTGCACTTTTTGCCAATGTTTCACGATAAGGAGGTCATCAGTGTGATAACTTTTGCAATTAGGTGCTCACTACATTGATTTGACAGGAAAAGAACTTTCTTTATGGCGACTTTTGTATTTCTGCAAAGGTCAAAACCAGGATACTGTAACGTTACTTCTTGAACGTCGCTGATGAGTCATGTTTCAGGCTGCCGGGAAGTACTGCTATAGTCATAAAAGACAACCATACTCCCGCGTCACATATTCATAGTACATTTGGCAGATTTGCTTACTGCTGCATGTAAGGAGATGCTCTAGGCAATTGGATGCGGTTAAGCAGCGCACCACCGTCCAACATGTCATGATCACCCATTGGACCTACGAGATCTTTCGGCATATATAGTCCAAATTAATAACATCTGCCAGAACAGGCTTCTGTGGCTAGAACATCATTTTTATATCATGTTCAAGTGGCCTTGTGGATGTGAAATCCACAAAACACCTTTTGTTGCAATTAGTTCTAGGTTGACCCCTTTTTATCGCTAGAACGCGAGTTTTGAGCAACTTTTTGTGCTGCGAGCAATTTTGAGCAACTTTTGCTTCCCAGAGCAACTTTTGAGCCAGAAATGAGCTTACCAGAGATATCAAACACACAACTTAACTCCTACTTTCAAATTTTGCAGTTGATTGAAAGTCGTTATACTAAAATGCTGTACCTCTGAGTGAAAGTACTGGAGCCGCTATTTGTTGTTTATTTATGACAGCACTAGCCGACTTGGAAAGCGAGAACCGCAGTGAAGAAACTGAAGTGAATGACCCAAATTTAGTAGCCACAAATGCTAGAGCAAGTCTAAGAGAGCTTTTAGTCTTCTTAAGAACTCATTTAGTTTCGGTATACGCGAGTGCTGAACAATAATGGACCCAAGGACAAGGAATAAACACCATGGAAACCACTGGTCAAACAAACAAGACAAAACATTGACAAAACAACAATGACTAGCGAAGGAACGCAATGAAAACCAGTGATCAAGAAAAGGTAAGAGAAAAGTTTCCTTCCCAGAACATTCATAAATCATGGTACTTAGACTTATATAATTTGTACATGTAACAATTAGACTTATATAATTTGTCACGACGAACACTGGACGGAGATCTCCGGTGTCTGCTTCAGCAAATCAAAACTTCGAGAAAGTGCCATCTGTGGACGTTCAGTCCAGTTTACGAGGAGCGAAAAGTTGTGTGTCTAAGTTTATTCTACAGACCTTGTGGGCTATATCCCACTCACTCAAAGACAGTGGCTATCAGGATTAGTAAAGACGTGCCAAGTTTCGGTACGTGAGTGCTGAACAATAAAGGACCCAAGGACAAAACATAAACACCATGGAAACCACTGGTCAAACAAACCCAAAAAAACAATGATTAGCGAAGACTCGCAAAGTTTCAGTACTGGACGGAGACTTAAAACTGAAAACCGCCCGTGTCTGCATCAGTAAATCAATACTTCGAGAAAGTGCCATCTGTGGACGTTCAGTCCAGTTTACGAGGAGCGAAAAGTTGTGTGTCTGAGTTTATTCTACAGATCTAGTGGGCTATATCTCACTCGCTCAAAGAGAGTGGCTATCAGGATTAGTAAAGACGTGCCAAGTTTCGGTACGTGAGTGCTGAACAATAAAGGACCCAAGGACAAAACATAAACACCATGGAAACCACTGGTTAAACAAACCCAAAAAAATCCCAAGACAAAACAGTGACAAAACAACAATGATTAGCGAAGACTCGCAAAGTTTCAGTACTGGACGGAGACTTAAAACGGAAAAGCGCCGGTGTCTGCATCAGTAAATCAATACTTCGAGAAAGTGTGATCTGTGGACATTCAGTACAGTATATGAGGAGCGAAAAGTTGTGTGTCTGAGTTTGTTCCACAGACCTCGTCGGCTATATCTCACTCACCCACTCACTCACTCACTCAAAGACAGTAGCTAAGAAAATTTAATCTTGAAAGCATCAAGGAAAAACCAACTTTCCTTCAAACCAAGGTTGCATCCTTTACTATCTTTGTTAAATTTGTTACTACTACAAAAACAATAACTGAACCACTCGAAATAAGAACAAGAAAGGCAATTCTGACTGCTCCCCCGTTTGAATCCAAATGGCCAGCAGAACAAAACGGAACAACCTGAGAAAGCTCCTATGTTTCTGGAAGAGGAAGAAAGTGAAACGAGGTACAGATGAATTTCAAGGCAAAGAAGAGATGGACACGGATCGTTTCAGACTGTTGGATTTGTCCTGGCAAGCTTGGCGACACGGACAGAAGATTGAACAAGGTCTATCAGATGTCCAAACATCAACCACGTTTAGCCGACGGTGCGCAATTTCAGAGGAGTTGGAAAAACATGTTTGGCATAAAGGCTATAACCTTCAGGAAATAAGAAGATATATTGTTGTAGTTCAACACCTAACAAGCTATGGACTTGTTTGAACGGAACACATGTTGATAGTTAAGTTTCCTTGCTGTAAGTGCAGCATTACTTACAAATTATAGTTGTTAACTCTGTCTCTTAAAGAATGATATCGAGGGTCGAGCACTCGAATACCTAACTACTCAGCTCGACTGTTTCCGTTTCCAGCACAGATACACGACAAGGTCGAAAACACTCTTCCGGCTACCAAGGCAGAAGACGAATCTACCGAAAAAAAATATTTTACTCTATCTTAAAAGAATTTATCTTCCTAACTTGTATCCCAGCGACTCTTTAGACACTATAAAAAGTAAGCTATTGAAAGTCAGGGCCTCAAAATATTGGGCAGACTATTTTAAAGTTTCTAAATTATTTTAGACAATCTAAATTCGTAGTTTCTTGTAAATAAAGTTTCCATTTATTCCATTTTCCCAATCTTTCGTGTAAACATACATACACGTGCTTCCGCGGCTATCACACGCAAGATTGGCCAATGTCTATGTCTGGGCCTGTCTCGTCCCAGGCACGACCGGGTAATAGGTTTTTAGGTATATGTTTCTACGTACTACATGTAGCGTACCCCCCAACATCTGGTAAATCGTGTTTCAGAAACAAATCCATAAACTTTATTTTCATATGGAATCAAGCAAATATTAAAAAAATTAGGTGCGGCCGGGAATTCAGACGCGGGCAGGGATGATAAACTAACCGTTTTTTGGTAGGGCCTTTCCAATACTTAACATTTATTTATTGGATATAATCAATACTTAATACTCCACTCAGGCTAAAACGAACTGAACATGCAAATCCACTAAAACTTTGCTAGCCTGCTTACTGTGCCAGCGCAAACCCAGGCCACCGCTTTGAGTGGAACGTTTTAGCTTTTGCCAAGTCATGGACTTACACAAGAACTTCGGAAGCCATTTCTATTGCAAAACTGAAACCTGATTTAAATAACTGAATAATGTTTCTCTTTTCACTTTCTCCTGTTCCCCAAGGGTACTAGATTACTCAACGTCTAGTGGAACTATTATAAAAGATTTTTAGCCATTTTATATTAATCCATGTTAGAATAGCTTCTATACTTATTTCGGGTGCCCGACCACTACATTGTGTTAATTTCTGAGTTTTAAAAATGTATATATACTTAAGACGTGGTGGAAATAAGGAAAAATATGTTGTCTTACATAAAGGAACTTATCACTTCAGCAAGTTTCTCCTTTTAGATAGCTTCGTAAACATAGATATATCAAGGATTCACTCGGCTGCAGTCAACAGGAAGATAACAATGCTAATAGATCTTCGAAGCGTAAATTCCTGGGGAAAACCTTTAGCTATTTATAAGAGTTGCAGGATTTCATTTCATTCTCCAGAAGTCAGTATTGATTACAGGCCTATTCCGCAAGTTTTCAGGAAAAAAAAACACTTGAAACTTTAAGGACTTTAAAGGAATTCTAGGAGTCTGAACCTAAAACCCATTTCAGATTATTGGGTTTAAAAAGTCAGTCTATTTTTCATTTAATGACACATCCAAATCGAATTCCCGTTTGAACCAATTGAGGATATTCTCCTTTAGTTATCTTTTTAGCACAGCCATAGTTGATAAAGCGAGACTGGTTACGAAACTCGCCAGTTTCTTTGTTATATGTTTCTGTTTTCCATCTCTTTTGTTCGTTGAATGTTCTTGACCCTGCACAAAACACAAAAGGTATTGAAATGCAAATGAGCAACTAAGCAGTAGAAACATTTGGGCTCACACGCAAAATAAAACAAAGTACGTTTAACATAAAACAAAGCAATTTGTTCACTCCCTTTGAAATTTGTTGAGCTTCCTAACTAGTTAGTTTTATCAACTATGGTACAGTGAATCGACCAGTAACAACATTAGACAGCTCATTAACTGAGTTTTACTTGATTTTTATTCGTGAAATAGAAAACACCACTCATTTAATTGAAAAAAGACTCCCCAAAGTTTCGTTTTACAAGAAACCAAATAATAGACTTGTATCGGAAGCTTTAGTAAATTATTCGATGCGGAGAAGAATCCAGGACCATTTGTTTGATAGTTAGTTAATAGTGTTGTGTGTTATCTTTCATTCTTTTCTTGGTAAACGTATGCTGTAAAAATCAGCAGAAATAGTCTTTTTCTTATACACCAGGTACTTCACTACAATATGTCTTTCACAATTCAATGTTAAACTTCCAACATAGAAGTCACTTGTCTCAATTTGCTATCAAATGGTTATTACTGCAGGTGGCTTACATTTATTAATTTGTAAATTCCTTCCGTTGTATTCTTTTCTGCTGTAAGAGACTGAGTATAAATAAATGTTGTTGTTGCTGTTGTATGCAGAACCTGTTCGCTTCTTTAGTTCAGTTACTAGGTTAAAGCGAGCACGTTACTTGTTTTGTTACCATATTGAGAAGTAATTGTCTACCGTTTTATCGCCACATGACATCCGAAACAAATAACTAGTTTGGCCTTGTACCTCCGTATTAACTCTGATAAAACACAGCAAATTAACTAACCGCGTGCATCGTCTGAAGATAAATATAACAATTATGTAACCAACCGCCATTTGCATCAGTGTACCGGCATTTTATGGTTGAAATAGAGTGAAATTTTTCATGGTAAAATTACTGTGAATAAGGTTTCATAAAATATCGATGTTGGTGTGAAAATCGATACCCCTGTGTCAAATTACAATCACACTGCAAGGTCATAAAATACAGTATATTTCGATTTCTTCCGCTGTATTATTCTTGAAGTAAACAATTTTATTGAAAAATTCATTTACCCAATGTGACTCAAAAATACACCGCAGCCCGGATCTAAAGCACTTTCTGTTTGCGAGGAATGGAGCGATATTGTTTCTAAAACAAACCATAACTGTACTGACCTGAATCTTTTTTCGAAGTAGCTCGTTTAACCCGGGCTCCGACTAAAATTTCCTTGATTATATGTTCTTCATTTGTGGCAACTTTCATTAAGTTTCATTACTCCTAAGTTTCCTTTTTTTTTCTTATTCGATGTTGTACCTGTATCAGACAACAAAAAACTGCGTCCAAAAAACGAAATAAATGCTCGATTTTTGCATCGATTTGTCCATTTCGAGTTCGCCATCTTTAATTCTACTCGGAAAGACTTGTATTGAGTAGAATTCGCCGATAATATTCGACTGAAGTACGAGCTAAAAGCAAAGCATGCTCGACGACTTCGGCGTCCCAAACAAATGACGTCATTCATAGCAACCGTAGTAATATGAGCAGTCGTGTTTTGGGAAAGCGGATTACATGCGCAGTGACGCACTGCGCTTCCTTTTCGGGAAATATGGACAACCGCTGACACAAAAAACAGCCGGTTCTTCAATATGGCGGCCAGCAAGGCCGACTTGACAACCAACTTCAATGGAAATTTTTGACACTTCCTCATTAACAAAAGCAGTTTTTGTTTGGGCAAAACTTATGCGAAAAGAATAAAGGTTCGATATTCATTCACATTTTGAAGTGTCACTTTTGACCCCTAAGATGGGGCTAAGACCTTAAGCTTTAAAAATAATATCTATACACATAAGCTGTGCCAAGCATCATTTCTTCACAACTCATAAATGAGCAATATCAACTATTAATATCTACTGTCCTAGATATTAAAACTTGTTAAGTATGTATTCCCCATTAAAACCTTCACAGTCAAAACAAGTGGATACTAGTGTGTACCATATATATATGAAAATATTTAAGATT
>JAOBYH010627642.1:0-10305 GCA_025403525.1 Umimayanthus kanabou
GTCACTGAAGTGACCGAAACGTTTTAAGATTTCCAAACTATTTTTTACCAGAGTCAACACTCTTCACCAATTTTAAACAATCATGCCTGGTTACAACCACAGCATTTTTAATCATACCCATGTATTTACCAAAACAAATTTGTCGTGGAAAATGTCGGAGGATGGGGGGTCGGAACAACCTTCCCCCCTCCTGAGAGAAAAGGGGTGGCAACAAAAATAAACATTTTTTCCAAATTTTTATTGTTTTATTTAATTTTTGCATTTGTCACAATAATGACATGTTCCTAAAATACTTTAGACATAAAGCAAATTTAGTCACCTGCTTTATTTTTACACCTAAAGTCAACCATTTTTTGCTCAAATAAAGGCATTCCAGACAAAACCTACTTTTGATTGCTGATGGCAGAGTTTAAAGCAATCGATCCACCATTTTTGTTGTTGTAGACTAACGAAAGGTGGCCGGAAGGAGTGGTATGGCCGCAGACTAAGTGGTAAGTTAAATGTGAAAAACAGTATGCGGCAAGTAGTAAATCGTAAGTGGCAAGTCCTAAGTCGTAACTGCTAAGTGGCAAGTCGTAAGTGCTAACATGTGAATATTTTTTTTCTTGCATAAAAGCTATTTTACTCGTTCTCTGTGCCTCTTCGCAAAATATTGTTTTGCCATGCACTCGAAAAAAAATGAATGCTGTACTATAGCATGATTTTAACAGTCATTTGCGGGATTTCAGTTCAGCTTATTTTAAAACTAAAAAGACGCAACTTTCACCAATCGTTTCCGGTCTAAATGAATTTGCAGACACGTTAAAGACTCCCTGGATAACGCGCTATTTTAAAATGTCGAGGATCTTCTGGATATTCAAAGAGTTACGAATTTTGTAAGAGTTTAAAAGAGGTCAGTTAGGGAGGGTCGGGGTCTGTAGGAGCCTTAAATGTAATAAATGTCCCTAAAAGTTATGAAGGTCCTAAATGTAATAAAAATGTGGTCCTAAATGTAATAAACGCTATGCGCCTGTCGCCAAAAAATTACTAAAATGGCGACAAAGAAGGGCGACATTTTTTTGTCGCCCTTTTTGGTACTAAAATGGCAACAAAACGAGGGCGACATCTTTTGTCGCTCTTTTGGTATCAAAATAAAACATAAAAAATATCGCCCTCGTTTTGTCGCCATTTTGGTACCAAAACAGCGACAAAACGAGGGCGACATTTTTTATGTCGCCCTTTTAGTAACTTTTTGGCAACACAAGGGCGACACTCAAAATGACGACTCTTTTGGAGAAAAGTCACCATTTTGTCGCCAGTTTCGATCAAGGGCGACACTCCAACACTGATGCTTTATATGTTTTTGCACAGGGTCAGTTTGGTCGTAAATGTAATCAATCGTTGGTCCGAAATGTAATAAACCCGTATTACACTTGAGGTCTAACATAGAGGCCTCAAGTGTAATAAAAGTTCCTAAATGTAGTAAAGGCGCCAGATGTAAAAAGGGTATTTTCTTAGTTGTAAAATAATAAAGGTTTAAGCCAGAATTAAAAAACATATATTCATGCTACTTAAATGTGCTATGGGGGAGGGGGGGGGGTAAACATGTCATTTTGCTTCACAGTGCAGAACGGTGGTATCCAAATTATGTCTGCCATGCAGATTGTATTTTCTTTCGATTATAGGCCACAATACTGCATTTTATCGAATTGTAACATAAGACTGGGGGCTGGTCCTAGTTACTTGTATGTTACCGTTCAGCACAACTAAAAGGAATAGATTATGCTAAAAGATCCCATGTCGACCCCCCTCAGTGCTCACGACAAGTTGAAAATTAGACATGCGCAAACTCTATCTTTTTAACAAATATGCTTTGAACTTAATATTGTTTTACATTTTTACAAAACTAGAAACTCAAGTTGATCGAATAATCACGAGTTTTAATGTCAGTCACAGCATTTAGCATTCAAAAACCTATAATCATTGACTGTTTAACCCTAGAAGCCTTGAGGGAGGGGGGTCAAATTGAGCCCCTCCCCCCCTCCCCTCAATTTTTTTACGAAAAGCTTTGGCACAACTGTTCTTTGTTCGTTAACACATCTTTTGACACTAATTGACGTCACAACTGATGACGTCATCATTATGAGACACTCAATTTGTGTGTCGACTTCAAAATTGCAACTTTTCGCCAAAAAGTGACTACATACTGACAACTTTACCATGGATTCTAACTATTTTGTTGATTTCGATTGCTAAATGCTGTTTTCTCATCATTTTTAGTATTATAATTCAAAGTCAGATAAAATCTGAAAACTTAAAAATGCAAGATGGCGGCCACTTGTGACGTCATTTATGTAACTATGGTTGCCATGGAAACCAATAAGACACCACGTGGTTACGCTTAATTGAAAGTACAAAGGAAGCTCATTATATGTGCCAAACATGCCAATCGGATGAATTGTGTCGAAAGTAGAGGGGAGGGGTCCGATTGACCCCCCCCCCCCCTCCTCTCAAGTAGGCCTGAACAGATTGTGCTCGCAAAATCTAAAATTGTTTTATTTTTCATCAATATTGCAATAACACATATTTCTAAGTAATTTCATTTTCGAAGTGTTTGCCAAGTTTTTTATAGTTCATAGTTAACGTTTTTGCCGGTACCCTAGGCAACTCTTGAAGCTGATCTCTTTCCAATTACCGTTTTCCCTAAGAAACTATTGTAACTGGTTTCTTTTTAATTGGTAATCGATCGTAATTAGTTTGCTATTGTTTGTTGTAGTACTCGCACAGAGACACGTGTTTTATTCAGTTATTGTTATCTCTACTGCTTAAATATCGTAAGTAAACTACTTTATAAAAGAACAGATTCTAAAACAGAGATCTAGAGAGAGTCACTGTCAGGAAGTTGTAAAGACCAAGTGGTACCTCTCGCTGCCAACGCGTTAACCCCACAGAACAAGAGCAACAAATAAAAGTACCACAAAAAACAATGTGACAGAATAAACACCCCCTCTCAAATAATAGCTCCTCCAAAAATCCAAAAAGAATCTAAAAATGCTTTTGAGAGGGCGTCTATCTGAGAGGGACTAAACTAGTAAACTTGTAAACTATTGTCATCATGGACTGTTTAATTTCTCCATTTTTTGTTGCTGATCGTTGAATATTGTTTATTTTTCTGTGTTCCCATTTTACTGGTAATTAATTTAACACTTGTTGAGTTTCTGTATTTTGAAACACTGATCTATTGCTACGTTTTAGCGACTATTAAAGTAAATTCTTAGCACCCATTTAACAAATTTAAGAGGGGCTCAGGTAGAACTTCCCCCGAGCCAAAAAAAGGAATAAACACCCCAGATGTTTGTCCGAGAAAAATACAGTAACAGTATTTAGGTCAAAACCCTTTTTTCATTTAGCGCTTTGATTACATTTAGGGACTTTTATTACATTTGAGGCCTCTATGTTAGGCCTCAAGTGTAATACGGGTTTATTACATCTAGGACCAACGTTTTATTATATTTAAGACTAGACTTTATTACATTTAAGACCAATCTTGTATTACATTTAGGAACTTTACTACATTTAGGACCAAATTTTTTATCAGATTCAGGACCTTTATTACATTTAGGGACATTTATTACATTTGAGGCTTCTACAAGGTGACGGCTTGTCAGCACGCTATGGTTGTACCCTACACAGGAGGAATCCCACAGCGCTGTGACAGCGAAAACGCGAAAACGAGCACAGCGTTGTGACAGCAGTGGTAGTGACAGTGCCGAGATAACGATGTGCACATTAGTGTGACAGCGATGGCAACTGACAGTGCTGCGACAGCGCTGTCAGTTGCCACTACTTTCACAGTGATGTGCGCATCGCTGTCACACTAATGTGAACATCGCTGTCACAGCGCTGTCAGTTGACACCGCTGTCACAGCGCTGTCAGTTGTCACCACTGTCACACTAGTATGCACAGTAATGTTAGTGTTGTCATTGTCATCGTTGTTGCACCGTTGTCAGTTTACATCGCTGACATACTAATGTTGCTGCCATCGCTGCCACAGTGCTGTCTGGGCTACTGCTGTCACAGCACAGTTAAGTACACCGCTGTCAAAATACTGTCACTATTCACCGATGTCACACTAGTGGCAATTGTCACTGCTGTGACATTAGTGTGGACAGTAATGTGACAGTAGTGTAAATCTCAACCGCTGTGCCACCGCTGTGGGATTCCTCCTGTGTATTATTCGATATTGTTTAGAACGTCTGCAAATAGCAATTTTCGAACCAATGTAAATCAATAATTAGCAATATTAAAGCACGCAGAGCACCTCTAGACCCCGGAGGATTGTGGTATTGCGAGTTCGGGGAAATCGTTTCCAGTTTCCCACTGGGTTTTATGGTTTTTCATATCCCGCAACCACATGCCTGCTGCTCGATACGGTATCACTGTACGGCGCCACCAAAATTAACCTGATGGAATATATTTTGTGTGCTGCTAGTGGAGCTGAAATCAAGTGTGAATGGAGGTGATACAAACGCAGACGCAAGCCAAAAAAACCCAGAAATAAACACGCTTGCACACCGTCTTCGCTAGCGTCGCTTGCGTCGCTGGTGTGAATGTCCCTGCGCTTGCGTCTGCGTTTGCGCTTACGTTTGCGTCTCTAGTGTGAACACGCCTAACGATAATCCGTAATGCGGCCCGTGGGCATTACGGTAAATCTAAAACCGCTCAAGAACCAATCACAACGCGCGAAGTATCTGTCATATAAAAATAAAACGTAATACAAATTCACTGCAAATTAAAACTGCTTTTTTTACACTTACCTCCATGAACTAAGTTGACCAATGCCTCTTGAGCAGATCGGTCAAGGAATGTAACAAAAAATTTTCGTAACCCTGGTCAACGCTAATCGGAGCTTGGGTTCCTTCTGGGATCCCGCAGAACTGTCTGTCCAGACCGATATGTCAGAATAACGTCTGCGTATGCGTGCAAAAGTATGAAGTATGTAATTTTTTTCGACCAAAACGTTACGCAGTAGACGTTTCACAGTGGGCGAAGAAAGCAAGATAAGCAAACCTGGTATGATATGTATGACGGGAAACAAGTTTAAGAGTCGTCAGACAAGTCAACTAGAAGAGCAATCATCAATGTTTTCAAAAAATGTTCAATTGTCGTTCTTGTGCTTCAATGAAATTCAGAGACGTTCATTAAAACAAGAGGCTATGCTATAGCCTGACTCGTGCCTCGTAATTGTTTTAAAATAGACTGAAACAAGCACAGCGTATACGCCCACGTGCATGAATTGATCTCGCGTAACGCATGCGATGGACAATCGTGACACGAAAGAGTCTGACCCGGATTTGACCCCACAGATAAAACAATTTTGCTTCAAAGTATTATCAGATTGCACAGTTAATTAATGTGCATGTACAGAGACCATTTTCTCCGTCCGTGGAAGTCTAAACGGTAAATTCCTGAGAGCGAAGCACTTGATCTTTTTAAGACTTTCCGAAATACTTTTCTTCATTAGTAATCCAACTCTTTTAGGTTTTCAAAGCAACCTAAATCATCATAAGCAGTCGAACTCAGGGTAGTTGATTGCCTGGAGGCCTTTGCTACTGAGACGCCCAGGCAAATTGATATCACGTTACTAGAACAAAAGCTTATCTGGACGATCGCGACACAAAAAAAACAAAAACAAAAATAAGAACGGAGCCGAAACCTCAACTGGTTGCCTACCGGCACAAGTAAAGAAACAGGCTATTTGATTGCAACATAGACCCTTCTCCCCATTTCCTTTTATTCCTGTCCACGCGACCCCTCCCTCGCCAAGTTCTCCCATTTCACGACCGCGCGCAAAAACTCGCTCAAAAAGAGTCGCCCTCTACTCTGAGAACGAAAGATCTCATTGGATAAAAAGACAACAGAAGTAACCCAAACCTTAACCCTGAAACTGACCATCCGTAAACAAACATACAATAGCATAGTGTTAAAATGTGTCAGTTACTGTTATTGTTCAACAACCAATGGAATACTTCGTTCTCCGAGTACAGCTTTACTGCTCAAAAACCCCGATTTTCGAACTTCTGGCGAAGGAGGGGCTCTTTTGCAGTCTAGGCCCGTAACGGCATTGGTCAGCCACATGTCACAGGCAACCCAGAAATTCGGAAACAGTCTGTACTAACTCTCACCCACTACAACACAGCAAATCAATATTGGGTCGACGATTGGAACAATTCTGTTCTTACAATTTATTTAAAACTTATATTTTCCTTTAAAATTTAATACGTCAACATCAAGATGCCAACAAACAATAAACAACTGGGTCCGGCTGTTCAAAAGGGGGTTTAATTTAACCAAGGGTTAGGCGAAAACTTTGAACTAATTCCTTTATCAAGAAACACGTTTGGTCTTTCTAAAGCATTATTCGAACAACCTGGCCCAGACGTTGTGCTCTGTTATCTTATTCCCTCCCTGCTCTACAGTTTATGTCCCAAACACAATCTATCGCATCACTCCATCTACTTTTAGTTAGACTTAACTTCTTGATAAAACGGCATGGTTTCGTATTGATAACTTATTTAAGAGTGTGTTCATAATATTATCAAATTGGGCCCAGTTATTCGAAAGTGGGTTAAATTTAACCCAGCGTTAGGCGAAACTTTAAACTAAAAACACGTCCGGTCTTTCTGAAGTATCATTGAAGTACACTCCAATGAAACCCAATTACGTAAACCCGAAATGACAGCCCAAATCAAACTTTATGGAGGTAAACCCAATCGCGGGTTAAAATTTTTACCCTGGGTTAGCTCTAAGCCACTTTCGAAGAACCGGAACCTGTATGTTAAGTGAGTTGACGTCGTATAGATAATATATTTTGAAAACATTGCATTCTAGCTGTATATTATCAAACTGTATGATGAGTGAGTTGGTTTCGTATAAATAACGTTATATTTTGGAGTGTGTTCTTCAAAGTGTAGTAGTGATTTTGTTTTCGTTAAGGAGTGTTGAAGAACACACTCTTCCGGTCCAGTGAAGAACAAGACCATTGTGAACAATACACGTGACTGTCACGTGATTTAAGAAAGGGTGATCCTCTTATGAAAACATAAAAGCTCATTACCAAGCATGAGCTCATTTCCCGTGGCCAGGCTGGGTGACGTGTGGGCGGACCAACCCGTTTTGTTAGTTCACTAGCTGCGTATTGACAGAGATGCAACCTCGTACCCAGGCTCTTCCCTCTTCCCTCTTTCTCTCGGGAGAGGGAAGAGCCTGCGTACGAGGTTGACAGAGATGCATCAAAATTTGAAACGTGGCTTTACTCTTGTTTAAATGGCTCTACACTTCTGACCAAATACAAGTCAATTTTTACTATAACTATTCTGAATTATTTTGCTTATTTTTGGAATATCTATTTGCTTTTTAAAATTTACTTTTCTGTCTGTCTGTGTTCATCTGCAGACAGATAGATAGGCAGAATTCGGACGACTATCTATCTATCTATCTATATGTCTGTCTGTCTGTTCTGTCTGTCTGTCTATCTATCTGTCCATCTGTCTGTCGGTCTGTCAGTCTGTCTTCGTGTCTATGTTTCCACGCATCGTTAAGACTGTCTTTCCCAGAACAATTTTCTTAAAACAAAACCCTAACTGGAACCTTTTCCTCTAAAATTAGTTCATATTCAAAGGATGGTTAAAAACTCGTCACTATCTGAAGTGTCTACATTGCCTTTTCGTTGAGACCGTTGAGATAAACGCGGGCGTACTCGTATTGACGGCGACCCGTCGTTTTCCAAACTACTGCTGTTGCTGTGTGAGCTGATCGTGCTGTGGGGGGTCCCGCCCGCAGCACCAGGGCTCTCCTGGAGAGACAGCTCAATGGCGCGCCGCAGGTCCTCGTCCATGTTGTTACCCCACGTGTCACTCTCGGGAAGAGAACCTGGGACGAGCAAGCCGAGAAAACGACAAGTTAATGTGAAGACAAGCGCCGCACCGTCGGTCCCCCAGGTAATGCCATTATTACTATTATTATTATTATTATTTATTGTTATTGTTATTGTTATTATCACAACTACGATAACAACCAGGCTTGCTCCAGAATTTCGCAAAATTGTATATTCTTGCAGCTTGTATAAACTCGAGATTTTGAAAGTGTGTCCTCTGTACAACCCGAGGATTATGTGAGTCTGAGACTGTGGTTGGTCGGGCTTTTTTGTTTCTTTGCATGGGGCAAAATTTGTTATCGTCCATTGAACTGTATATTTTGACACATGATACTGACAGGGGACGGAGTGGCCTACTGAAGTGTATTCAATGCTCATGAGTCCTATTATATCAGGTTAGCAGAGGACAATCACAAACACCGATCGACTTGAAAAAAATCGAAGCCGCAATCAAGCTGTGTTTTTTCCCGGCGAGTTGAACAGCAATATAAATATTAAAAAACGTTTTAGTATTTAGCTATGAAACTGAATATCAAATATCTACTTCCACTAATTATAGAGGTTTCAAAAATCGTATTGACATTTTAAAATTCATTTGCGGGGGATAAAGTGTGCTGTCATCAAGGCCTTTATTTATTTATGTGTTTATTCTTTTATGAAAACTTTAACTTTTAACTTCTAGAGGGAATTGATCAGTTTAAAAATCGCATAACCAGTTCTCTTTTTAGAAGTTAAGGTGAAAATACATAAAAATAAAGGTAAAAAACGTTTTGACTTTTCCTGAAAGTTTCAGTGAGCCACGGCTTTATTTAGCATATACTATATTTTTATTTGAAAGACCTTCGGGGAGATATAATAAAACTACTACTATGGTATGCGGCGGGTAGGGACACATTTAAACACCATTAAAGGGAACAAGCCCCGAGCAAAAGTACCCATTAGTGATAAAAAGTGATTACAAGTTGTTTTATCTTTCTTTCGAAGAAGTTCCTTACTTTCGGAGGGGCCGTTGCTTTAAGAAATCCACAGTGGTAGATGAAAATCACATGCCGTTTATTGGGTGCCGGGAAAGGGTCGCTGATTACGCTTCTTTTAAAAAAACAACTTTAAAGAGTCTCAGATCGCCCGGAATTTAATACCAATTAAAGAACACTCTCCAGGTAAGGTTCAGGACCCATGAAAACGTTTCTAGATGGAATCGTATTGAAACTCGTTACTTTCTCAAACAGAAAACACAGGAAGTCTCGAAGTTTTGATATTAAAGATTATACTGATGTATTCAAAGTTACTTTTGGTGCCGCAACGTGGTGCGACGTTCTTCACTTTCAGAACTCAGCCTGTTATTGTTCTATGTTTTTTTAAACTACTGCAATTTTATTATTAACAGAGAAACGAAAAATTGTGGAGCAAACTTAAACTGAACTTTGCAACAAATTGAGAACAGTGAGCATCAATCAAAACTTGGCTGGTTCGTCTACTTTGGAAACTGTTTGGTAACAATTCAATTTCAATTCAAATTATTTTACTATAATCTATGTAAAGTACAATATTGCACACGCAACCGAAAATAGCAAAGCTAGTCCAGGCGGGTTTGTATAAGAAAAAATGGCTATGTGCAAAATAAATATAAACAAATGGTAGTGAATGAAAACTAATATGGCACAACAATATATAAATGTACACAAATGGTAGTATGATAAATAGTTTTAAAATATTGGAATACAGTAAAAACCCGCACAAAAGAACAAGTGGAACACTCAGGCTGTAATTTGGTCAAGAAAGTACTATCATACATAAGAATAAATTCAGCCTGACAAATGAAAAAATGTTCTTATATAAAAGTGGGTTATATTAAAATTTTAAATGACTTCTGCTGAGTTTCGTACTACCCCTCTATATTGTTTAAAGCACCAAAACTTCTACCCCTCCCCCAATGAAATATTATTATTGCCTAAGTAATTTATTCAGTTAAAGCTAGTATCATCCATTCATTTAACAAAACACTGTGATTGCACATTAATTTCATCTGTTAGTAGTCTATGCAGTGTATTATTTCCAGAAACAATTTTAAGAACACCTTAAGAACATCTTCAGGCTGATTTTGCAGAAAGCCCCCAGTATATAAGAACAAAATCTGCCTGAAACGAAAATCTTGTGTTCTTTTATGCGGGTTTTTACTGTATCTCATCATCAAGGAAAGTATGAAAAAAGATATTGAAATCAAGTTTGGAGGTAACGTGAATGAACAGAGCGGTAATGTGAACCTAATGTGTAATTCATGAGTTTGTTCCCTCCAAGGTTGAGGTCGGCTCTTCACTTTACACGCGCTGGGGAGCTGCTACTCGATTTCCGTCGAACAGTTTTCATAAGGTTTGGGTTTCAAAGTCGG
>JAOBYH010627753.1:0-13619 GCA_025403525.1 Umimayanthus kanabou
ATGGTATGTTTTTCGCCTGTGGGAATTATGGTGTGTAGCTGACGTTTCGAGCGTTAGCCCTTCGTCGGAGCAGACTCTAGCTTTATATTAGTTGAGCGATATACACACCCTAATTTATGTCGACAAACACTGTCAAATATTAATTTATGGTGATTAAATAATTTAGGGATATTTTGGCTAACTCGCCCAATTCGCTAAATTTAAGAGCTGCAAAATGTAGCAACCCTGAGATATTAGCTACATAAACTGGAGAAAATATAATAGAAACAAGAAAAACACAGAAAAAGAACATATTAAGGTTACGACTTTTAGCGGCTACTTATGTTAGCGATTTTAGCGATTTTGAAGAAATCGCTAATATTAAGTACTCGCTAAAATTAGTTGTGTTCCTAAATACGTAATTTCATCTTACAAATGTTCAATAAAAATCCTTAAAATCGCTAAAATTAGTTGTCGCTAATTCTTCTCAAACAAAATCGCTAAATTTAGTAGTCGCTAAAAATAGTAACCTTAAGGTATATCTCAAACACATTAAAATTTTACACTACATCGTATGGAGGCTCGCTTGTTGACTGAATTATACCCAACTACGACGCTTTGTTCTCTAGTTATTCTCTCATTAAAGCTAGCTCATCATGTGCATGACCATGCTATCTGTTATTACTGCATTTCTTTTCCTTTAACCCTATTAAAACTGGGTTTTTTGGAGTTCTCCGACCGGGCGGAAGGAGGGAGGTGGTGGGGGCAGGGGGTAGCTGTGCTTGAATTACCTAAGTTAGTTCAAATACAATAGTTATTGATTAGGTCAATTATGACGTCACATAACGTAAAAAGTCTGCCGTCTTGGAATTCTTAGTGGCTATCTTGGATTTTCTGTGACATCAGAAAAGTTTTTTTTTGTACTCAAAATTAGTGCTGACATCATGAAAACCTGCTTATTAAAAACAACACTTTAACGATCCCTTCTTTAGAGAATTTGAACATTGCGCAGATATTTTAAGCCCCGCTCCACCCCCCCCCCCCTCCCAGTCAGCCCATATTTGACGTTGGTTGGTAACGGATTAGATAGAAGCTTAAGAAATGTTTTCGAAGTGTGGGGAAAAGGTCTTTTAACTGGTAACGCCGATTTTTGGACTTTCTGACTAGGGTGATAGATCGATATTTCTTGCCGTTTGTCGCGATGAAACGCTAGTAACCACCGCCGCAAAACACTCACAAATTATCAGTTGGCGGCAGCTCCACCTCGTACAGCTCACACAGTTCAGTCAAACGTTTTCTTGGAAGCCCATGAAATAGAAGTTGTGTCCTTTCTGAAGATGCAGAGAACTTTTGTACCAGTGAGCTCAATCGTCTCGTCACATAGTTTTGTTGCGAGACATCACCCCCACGTCCATCAATCACAGACTCAGAGTGTACTTGTTCTTCGGCCTTTAAACACGTGGTTTCAGGAGCACTGAAAAATGCTTTCCTCATAAATCCAGCAGCCAAAAGACCAGAAAATGACTGATACACACGCGAAAACAGATTCTTCTTATTTCCTAGTCCTTTATCTGTTACATTGTCCAAGTTGTTTAAGCACTTCACTGTAATTTCATCCAACAACGATAAAACTTTCTTGTTACAGAAAACTTCTGTCGTGCCACAACTTGTCGTTTCACTGGCAACTTTTACATGTGCTTCTAACGCTTCCCAAGCCAGTAACGCGACAACTGTTTCTTCAACGTATGTGTTTAATGATCCTTTCTCGAATAACCGATCAATATTTGTTTCTTCTTCCACTTGTTGACGCCATTCTCCATCTCCACATGAACCGAAGCGCGCTTCTGATGTGTCAGCGGTAGCATTTCCACAAATCCATCCCATAACCCACTGCAGGCAGGAGGCAGGTAGTCTCAACAGGAATGTACTCAGTACAGCGTTCATGGCAAGCTTCACAGCAAGAGCAGGTTGGACTGTGGTATTTGAAAAGGATGCAGATCCTACAGAAGAAATAAAACATTAAAAACCTACGGGGAAATAGGACAAAATATCTAATTCATTTGTAGAAGAAGTAAACCGCTTGAATTTCTACTGACCTAGGGCGGTATTACTAACACTACATATTATTATTAATTATTAATTTGTTATCAATAAAGATTATTATAATTATTACTATTAATAATAATAATATTATAACTAATATTTCGGAATAAAGGCAATTTCGAATAACTGTAATATTACAGCAATAAAAATAGAAGCGTTATTGGGAAAATTGTTCGACTTCCCAAGCTCGAGCAAGTACAAAATTCACAGGGTTCTCGACTAGTTTTCGGTGTTATTAAAGAGCTGTTGTTTTCTCTTAATACAATAGGCGGATTTACATTCTGCCTCCATATAAAATCGAAAACCATAGCACGGTACTTACCGAGACTTGAGCCCGAGATGTAACAGCTTGCTTTGAGTAATGAGTCGTTTTAAACAACGAAAACGACAGCAAACTTATGGCTGGCGACAAAAAGCAACTTGCAGCTGCCCAAATCGTAAGCATTTCTTCAATAAACTCCCATTTGTCCAAAACTATTGGACCAATCAAGCTGAAATTTTCAGTGAGTAGTAATTGTGCCATCATCATCACCGAATTATTGACTACTCATCGACTCATTGCGTTTGAAGCTTTGATTTTAAATCTGTGCTACATTATGCTAATCAGTTAAAATGTAACAATGTCATCAGAATCCGCCTGTGACCGCCCTGTGGTCTGAAGGCGATGTCAATTGCCTTTTCTTAAAATGTCAATGCCATTTACAATAGTCGATGCCAATTCCAACAACAGTCGATGCCACTTGTAATATCTATATCTATATCTATATCTATATCTATATCTATATCTATATCTATATCTATATCCATATCTATATCTATATCTATATCTATATCTATATCTATATCTATATCTATATCTATATCTATATCTATCTATCTATCTATATATATAAATAAGGTAAAAAATATGAACGGTACTGAATCGAGTTGTTGGCGTAGTCGTAGCGTATAGGACTGGAATGCTAGCGGTTACGGGTTCAAATCACGGTAGTACGTATATTTATGATTTACTTAGAATTTGTGTTCTTTTTTTCTATTTAGAGTCAATTTGGTTAGGGAAAGGGTCAGGGTTAGTATTAGTTGTATTTCCACGATATACTTTTTACAAAAACGGCAATCAAGGGCGGATCCAGAAAGTTTAGATAGTGAGGGCCGGGACCCCAATTCTGGAAAGAGGGGGCCGGAAAACGGCATTTGAACGTTCATTTCAGTGTTTTTCTTATAAATCTTTTGTAAAATTCTCCAGAAAAGGAGGGGTCGCGGCCCTTTCGGCCCCTTCCCTAAATCCGCGCGTGGCAATAGACTCTTGTTCGAAATGGCATCGACTGTTACAAATTGCATCGACCTTTTACGAAAGGGAAAATTTCTAAGGTGATGTCCAGCGAACAGGAAACCTGTCACTCCTTACTAGTAATGCGTTTCAAATAGACACGAACAGTTAAAAACTCATCATCAACTCACCAATTTGGTCGGGACAATCTTGCACAATTTTGATGACACCGCAAGCCATACAGTCCCTGACTTCTCTGTCATCGTCAACCAAGAGGTTTATCACGACTTGCCAGTAACGAAGCGGATGATACCCTGGACAAAAGGGGGAAAACTACATCAGCGGCTGTGTTGAAATACAAATTTAAGTATTGGGGTCATGTGTATTCTGTTTTCTTACACTCTTGATAACATTGTTGCTTATTTGGTTTTGTTTTCAGATATTGGTTGAAGCAAATTTGCCAGTCTGGTCAAAGGTTTTTTTAAGGGGAAGCAACAAGTTGTGTCGACGTTTCAGGCACAATTACGTCATAATCGTCGAAATCACGATTTCAATTTAAAAAATAAAAAAATTGAGTCATAGGGATATTGTACTGTAGTTGATAAAATTTAAAAAAATATATTGAGAATTTTTTGAGATAATTTGGGACGAAATGTGATGGGGGTTTTGGATTTTAGGTAAGCTTAAAATTAATTTTTGGAGTTAACATTTAATGGACGAACGTCAGCTCGTATGCTATCCGAGGAGTGGTACTTGCTCGCTTAGGAACAGAGTTTGTTGAGTTCTAGTAACTTTTTTTTCTCTTTTAAATCTCCCTTCCAATCCCCCTAATGACGGCCAAGATAATTTTTCTTAATTTGTTGAATATCAACGCGTTTCTTTTATAAACTATTTAAAGACTGGATTCTGCAGAACATATCAGTTATAAACCTCACGTAAAGAGATTACAAGACTACTCAGAATAGTTCACATGACTTCAGTTGTTATGGAATTCATGAGAAAGAGAAGCTAACGGGAAACCTTCACTCCAGAAAGGAATAGAAAGATCAGGGCCCAGTTGCCAAAAAGCTGCACGTCAGACGTTCACTCTTAACCCTTTCAGCACCAGCCAGTCTATCAGCATGTATCTTCTCCTTACATTATCCACAAAAATAGGTTGTTTGGTTATGGGAATAAAGCAGTTGATCATACACAGTAAACTACCTAAGATGAAAAGCAAAATTCTCACAACTTGGCTACAAGGAAACTATAGACACAGTTTAGGAGAAATTAGCAACACGTCATATGCCGTGTTGGGGCTTAAAGGGTTAAATCTGATATTTTTGCATAGGATCTTCCCAGTAATGATTCACAACTCAAGTTACGGACTAGCGTTTGAAGTTGATCTTTATGTAACTGAACCCAGAGGACAGGCACTGTTGGTACGAAATTATTCCACAAAGTAATGCTGCAAATAGTAATTTTCAATAATATATTAGACGTTATCATAGCAACACATCGTTAAGAGTCTTCCGAAAGCTACTTTTTGTACAAAACACGTGTTACTTTGTTTCGTCTTATACTCGCTGTCAGTCTTCAGTCTGTCAGTTCTCAGAATTGGTTCTGGCCAGAATTGCTCTGCTCATGGATCAGAGCCGCTAACTAAGTTCGCCCGCACCGGTCGGCCAAAGCGCGGGAACTTGGAGAGTTGTGGCGGGAAAAAATATACGCGCGCGCCTTCGACCTTTCCATTTAAACTGGCCAGAGAACCAGTTCTTTTCGGCCTGTCAGAACGGACAAATGGAAAGCGACCGAAGATACAGTACATGTAACCAGGAATGCATGCACCAAATCACACTACAGCTCAATCAGGCTAACAATGCAACATTGTATTCACAATATTGCATCTGGAATAACGTTTGTGGAAAAGTGCCAAACCTTTTTCATTTCTTCAGTGGTGAATTAAATTGAAACAAGAAGAGACCGAGAACAAAAATGCACCAAACTCACCAAGAATCCCATGAAGGTCGAAAAGAAGTTGTTTTGCGTTGTTTCCTAGCAGCTGGGCCGCGGAATACCTCACATCTTCATCCTCGCTGGCCTCACTGCATTTGGCGAGCACGCACGCAAATTCCTCTACTGCCTTGCTTGCAAATGGCGAATGAACCTTCTCCTGAAAGATAATATGCATTTTCAGGTTTGAGTTCGCAAAATCGTTGTCGGGTCAAATCTCGTGGTCGTCCTCCTGATTACTATGAGAATGTCTGAAGATCTCGTAGTCAACATTACGAGTTCAAAATTAAGCTAAGACGTTTTACTCGTAGTCAAATCTAAGGGATATATCATTTTTTACCAGGAGGGGGGGACTGCAAATTTCAGGTTGTGAACGTCGAAAAAAAAGTGATCCCCCTTCTTGAGCCCTTGTAAAATAAAGTGACCCCCCCCCCAACAAAAATGTTAATTATGTTGTGGCTTTGGGTACATGGTTGGAATATTCTTTAAAATGAGGAAAAAAAATTAATGGCATTTTACAATTATTTGACTTAGGCAAGAGAATAACGTGTCCAGCCAACAAAACTAAGTTTCAAGCATTCTATACTCAGTACACTGGGCCACAAGATTCGAAACTAGTCTACTTGCCTATCAGTCATAATAAACCTGAATCATATTCAATTACATGCTGCAAGTGTGAAGTACGCACACGTTTATGAGATTTAGTTGGTACAAGAAAAAATGTGATGCCCCCTTCAGGGCAGCAAAAAATAATTGTGATCCCCCTACAAATTTTACATTCCCCCCACCCCCCTCCTGGTAAGAAATGATATGTCCCTAAAGGCCTCTAATGTAAACTTTACCACAACTCTCCAAACTATTCCACTTCTTACAATTAAATAATGAAGCTCTGAGCTAACGCTTGAAATGGCACCCTTTTGCCTAACTTGGCGGCATTAAACACACCCTATCAACGTTTGTTGATCAAACTCGCCGATGCAGAGCAAGCAGAGCTACACGGGGAAAATCTGACAGCGATGAGAGCTGCATGAGAGCCCTGTGACAGCGATGTACACACCAGAGTGAATCACGACCAACTCACAGCAAGGCAACAACCATTTCTTTAATTTACAAACTTGAACTGTGAAAAAACGCATGACGATTGAGCTTCAAAATGAAACGACGTTCGTTGCAGCATAACCGGTGTGTATGTCATTGTCCTAGTGTTGGTACTGTCACTACTGTTACACTGCTGTCAGCTGCCATCATTGTGACTGACGTGGTGTAACCATCACTAAAACACTAGTGTCACTGATATGACACCGCTGACCGACTACCATTACTGTAACAGTGCTGACACTGCCATCACTGTCCTAGTGTTGGTACTGTCACTACTGTTACACTGCTGTCAGTTGCCATCATTGTGACTGACGTGGTGTAACCATCACTAAAACACTAGTGTCACTGAATTGACACCGCTGACCGACTACCATTACTGTAACAGTGCTGATACTGCCATCATTGTCCTAGTGTTGGTACTGTCACTACTGTTACACTGCTGTCAGCTGCCATCATTGTGACGTGGTGGTACCGTCATTAAAACACTGGTGTCACTCTCCATCACTGTTACACCACTGTCAGTTGCCATCGTTGTGACGCGGTGTTATCACTAAAACACGTGTCACTCCCCATCACTGTCACACCGCTGTTAGATTCCCGCTGTATTGTGTTCCAGAACTACTGACTCCGAAGGTTTCACTTGCCTCATACGTACCGAAAGTTATTACTTTTGATTGTTTCTCACCTGTGTAGCAAGCAGAAGGTACGCCTGGACCATAACACGGCCGAGAAACTCCAAAACTGCCGACTTCAGCGACCATCTGTCAATCAAAAGACATGTTAATTCTCACTGATGTCTAAAGCCTGGTTCACACTCGTAAGATAATCGTAACGGACAAAGGAACAACAAGTGTTCCTTTGTCTTTTGCCTCTGATTGTTGTAGTTAGCTATCATGTACACTATAGTTAGTTTACTGTACGTACTTCTTTTTCATTAAAATTGTAAAAATAGTATTAAATAAATATATTATGTTGTATTGTGGTGTGGTGTGACATTGTATTCTGTTGTATTGTTGTACTGTTTTGTTCTGTCTTGTTTTATTGTGTTTGTTCTATTTTGTTTTGTTTTGTTTTATTGTGTCTTGTTTTGTTTTGTTTTGATTTATTGTGCTGTGTTGTGTCGTGTCGTGTCGTGTTGTCAATCAGTATTGTGTTTTGTTTTATTGTGTTTTGTTTTGTTTTATTGTGCTGTGTTGTGTCGCACTGTCATTTTTGTGTTTTGTTTTGTTTTTTTTGTTATGTTTTGTTTTATTGTGTTGCGTCGTGTCGTGTCGTGTCGTTTTGTGTTGTGTTGTATTGTATTGCACAGCTACAGAAGTCTAACACTTCAAATCCACACAGACGCACATGCATATCATATCTACGAATTAATATTATTTATACATAACACACGGCAACATCAGCTGTATAGCTGCCGTCCGTCCTTTTTTACTGTGTATAAATGTAATCCATTATTTATTACTTGTTTATTATTCATTATTTGACACTATTCACTTACTGTTGGCCTGGCTTATTAACAATCTCCAATGCTAGCTGCCAACACTGAAATGGACAAGTAGACACAGATATTGGTAAGAAGGCGACGGTCAGTTGTTGTGTACATACAGCATAATGGCGGGAAACTAACCTCCTCAATGGAAACCTCTCTTCCGTTTGAGCACTTCCAAGGGAATGAGGTGGCGTTTGGAATCACCGAGAGTAGTTGAAAAACCTGCGTAAAGGCGACATGTCAGATTGATTTGGAACAAAAACCAAGAAATTGAGAGTGCCAAGCTGACACACCAGTCGGTACGAAAAAGGTTGGGTTTTCCTCGGTGTAAGAACCTCGCGACTGACGTAATAGTGTTCCTTGAGGAGATGCTCGACGGTTAGGGTGGGGTTGGTGATACGGTGCCAGAGGAGGGTGATCATTCATCACGTGACAAAAACAACTAATCACAGTGAGGCAAAAAGGAAGCATACTTTTGGTAAAATGTTTCAGAGCCTTTGCAAACCAAAGAAGCAAAATACGGTTTTTCGAAATAAACTTTTGCTTGAACTCGTACTTTTGCAACTCATAAAGTAAACTCGATAGCCGGAGAAACTACATGAGAAGTTTTATGGTAAAATAAGCAGAGTTTAGCTTCTTTAGTTTTAAAGCTCGAGAAAACCGCACTTTGGTTTCTCGGGATAATGTCTTGTGCCGAGTCCGTGGCTTGTCTTTCAACGATTATATCTCGAAATGAAATCAATTTAGATCAAAAATATTTTCATACACTGAAACCTTATTTCATATCAGATCTAATTGAAATATCTGGTCGCACCCGGTCGCACCTCTTACCATTTTCTTGCTTTTTGCATTTTATGTTTACGTGTCTGACCCTAATTTTGCATGCATCGGGTACACTCTAGTAATCAGAATCGGCGCCGAGTTATCTGAAAAAATTCAAATGTATCCATGTTGGAATTATTTTGAAAAACCAACAAGTATAAGAATAACTTAATCTCGTCTGAAATTAATTCTAGTTGAAATTGCTAGCGGTGACTCCATTACTTTGTCACTGATTCAAGTTGAAATGAGTCTGAAGGCTAGAATGAAACACAAAGCTGCGTGTGACATTTGCAGATTCACAATAGACTGTCTGTTTGCTCGGTATAAAGTCAGAAAGTTTTCCAAGAATCTTGGGAAACAAATGGGCTTTTATTCATTCGTTCTCAAAATTATAAGTAAGAATGTGAAACTCAAAACCACACATGCATCCTATGTAGCCAGAAAGCTTCAACTGAAAATTTTGCCGTCAGTGATAGAATCATATGTTGTCGTGTTGACATCTGCTCCAGCCAGGCCTGTGGAGTCAAGTTCGGCGTCTTCGGTAAATTATCCACACTTTACTCTTGACAATGTCCCCAATTATGGTATTAAAAACAACTTCCGAGATTCCAAAAATTGATTTAGGGCGAGAAATCGCATTCTTTTTACTTCGCCGGGAGATGTGCACTCAACGAAAGTCGGAGACAAATGAAACCAATTGCGAGAAATGATCACCCTCCTCTGATAAGGTGCATACTTACGCTCATACTTTACAAAATTTACCTCAATTGTGGGTGGTGAATTGACGTCATTAACGCGCTCGACGTATAGTTCACGTCAGGTATATTGTCCTGAAATGTTTAATTTAACTCCCATAACTAAAGCAAATTTTCCAAGAGCGCAACTTATCAATAATGTGGGGGCGACTAGTCAGATTGGGTGACGTCAGTTGTGAGTTCTTACACAGAGGTAGAGCCAAAAAATTACTGTTATTTCCAGTTTGATTTTACGACCAAAAAAAGGGGAGACTGTCCGTCACTCGAACGGATTGGAGAAAGCATAGCAAACGCGACGTGCCCATCTGGCTGCCATGAGAATCAGGCGCAAGTTGCAGGCAGCATCAACTCTTACAGGAACTGACTACAAACGCAACAACTGCGGAAAGGATTGCCACTCGAGATTTGGCCTCATAAGCCATTACCGAAAGGGTAATTAGGTCACATAGTAGTGCTAAAGCATTGTCTTGCGTTGACGGACGGTTGCCAATGATGAAGGGTGATGATTTACTTGATGTATGCAATGAGCATTGAGCACGAACTAGAAAGTTCCTCATAAATTCGCCAGTTTTCTATCTTATCATCCCTGATATGATTTCAGCCAATAACAGGCCAGATTACTGCCGTGATTTTTCACAAATGACTTCAGACGATCATCACAGACACTGGAAAACTAGTTTTGAAAAAAACTGTTTTTTTTTTCTGCGTTGACGAGTAAGCTGAATATTGGCTTGATCAACAAGGCTTTATATGGTATGTTTTCCGCCTGTGAAGTTTGGTATATAGCTGACGTTTCGAGCGTTAGCCCTTCAAAATATACGTTTTTTGGTCAGAGATGATAAACATGTTGTATGGTCTCGCCAAAATACAAACCACGGCTCGACCAAACTCGTCCTGATATTTTTCCGAAACTAGCAAATACCTGCACGATTACATATGTGGCCGGGCGAACGGGAGAGAAAATGTTCAAAAATAAAATGAAATAAAATGCGGGAGCCGCAAAACCAACAACTCAAGACGACGACTCCCGGAGCAGAACTAAATATAATTTTCCAAGTACAAGCACATGTTTACAAATTCTCGTCAAACTTCATGTAACTCGAAACATAGTGTACTCTGAGAAAAAGCTCGTTGCAATGAAAAAATACAAACCTATCAAGAAGCGAAACTATACAGAATACTGAATATCGGAAAGACTAAATGCAAACGACACAACGGAAATATAACTCAGCAACTACAAACCTGTTGCTCTCTCGATACACGAGTTATACGACTTCCGAGGCTAAACTATGTGAGCTAAACTGTTATGCATATAACCTTGTCGTGTAGAAACACACAAACTACATAAATGCTAAATAGACGCAAATCAACCTAGCTACACATATAAAAATTCACCAGTTTTCTATCGAATACGTTTAGGTGAAACTACACAAATCAAGGATGCATATTTTGCATACATCAGCAAAATCTATGAGGTACACAAAATACATTTATTTTGCACTAACAATTCTACGATTTGAAACTGTATTAATAACACAAAGGAAGTAGATTATAGTACCACAGTGACGGCTGCTCATCCCTCCTGCTCCAAACTAAATAGTAATACATTACTTACCAAACGATTCATCTTCATCAAAATTGTCAAAAATTTGTATTATAAACATGAGGTAGAAAAGAAAAAAACCTTTTTCGATTACAACGTAAAGATGATTATTTGATCGAAAATGATTGTTTTTTGCCATTTTGTATACAAAGTATAACCTTATATTTATACAACATCAAATATTGCAAATATATGACCACATATGAACAGCGAACCTTTGTTAGACAGTCTTGGTGAGCCTCTGTGTCCACAACCATTCGCAGGAGCTCCTTCAGGAGGACTCCATCTTCACACGCAAGGAGAACTGTGCGACAAGCTTCCCCTTGTACCCGGCCATCGTCTTCTCCATCCTCACTGTTGTCACACGACTTGGTTATGGTGCACAAGTACTCAAGAACGGCCAGTCTAATTTCATACTCTGGTGCTTGCAGCAACGAGCAAACAGAATCACACAACTCTTCTGGAATTCGGCAAGTCTGCGCCCTTTGGTCTGTGTTAAGTTCCAAACCTTTCCCTAAGAGGCGAGTGGTTCCTAGAGAACTCAGACTTATTTCTGCCAACACCCCCCTTACAAATACATTTCCAATCGTTACAGCACACTTTGTTGGTCCAACACAACTATGACCACACCCCCGGGAAACTTCACGGAATGCAAAGTCGGTGATTAAGGTCCGCAAAGGCTGAAGGCACTTTTCAGCTTTTCTTGAAAGTTCATCGACTTGTGCTGAAAAGGAGTAAAGCTCATTTCAACTACAACTAACCAGTGCCTCATACAGCTTTCAAATATATAAAATTGATATAACTAAAAAAACAAGCAGGCAAAAAGTAAAGGATGCACAAAAGCAAATGAGCAAGTACGTACTTACGCACATACAAGTAATTAATTAATTAATTAATTAATTAAGTAAGTAATTAAGTAACTTACTAAGTAAGTATGTAAGTAAGAAAGCGAGAAAATACGTAGGTACCGTAAACAAGCAAGCAAGAAAGTAAATAAGTAAGTAAGTAAGCAAGAAAGAAAATTTTTAAATGAGTGATTGAGTGGGTGGGTGAGTAAGTAAGGAAACCAACAATCAAGTAATCGAGCAAGCAAACTCCTTTCTCGGGCCAAGTGGCTCATAAGGCCGGCGATTATCTCCGATAAGCGGATGAGAGTCTGTGCCTCCCTACAGGACACTAATCCATCGCAGGTTAGCCCCCAGTAGAAGCTGGTACTCAGTTAAACAGCTGAGTCGACTGGAGCAAGTCACGTGAAGTGCTTTGCTCAAGGATACAACACAGTGGTCAGGCCGGGGTTTGAACACATAACCCTTAGGTTACGAGCCAGACACGCTAATCACTCCACCACTGCGCTGCCGATTAAGTAAGCAAGTAAGTAAATAAGTAAGTGCAAACGTTTAGAAAACGAAGGTCTTCTATTGGCAATAATACGATTTTTAGCTGTATGTCTAAAAACTAAAGTATTTCCCACAGCAGTAGCCTCGCCCATAGCAGCCGTCATTCTACCTACCTGGTGTCTCCAGCCAGGAAGTGTCTACTACAAATTCTGCCACAATCTCCAAAAATACCGCCATTGTTAGAGGACAGCAGGTTGAACTACAGGGAGACACAAAACCACTTGTTAAAGTTGCATCATGGGTAAAACTGCGCTAACCAGCGTTAGTTTGTATCCATGCTTTTCCCTATTATGAAAAATCCATGACCTGAAGATCAGGAAGTGACCCGAAAACTCATTGATCGTGAAGCTGTTTGTCATAACTCGACAATACAGTTTTGTTTCGTTACAAAGAGGTCTGAACTTCCAATACTTTCCATGACCAGTTTTGTTCTTCAAGAATTTCCAGGTCTAGATTTCGAAGTGTTGGAATGCCATTACTTTTCATTCTGGATTTCCATGACACGTACAAACCCCGACCTTGTTATACGCGGTATTTACTCGATTAAACGCCGCGGCATTTATTAAACTTTTCGTTACTCGAGTGCGGAGTTTACTCGAGGGTGGCGTTAATTCAGGGCGGCGTTTATATAAACAGTTTAATTTGTAATAAAACATGGCAAGAGAACGATAGCAGTTAAACAGAAAGTTCTTGGCTTTAACAAAGGAACTGCGTATTGCAAGAATTCTGGAGCAAGAGCGCAGGGGAAGAGCGTTGAAGTTTAGTCACTTTGAACTGAAAGCATTGTCATCAAGGAAAGCAAATGCAGCGTTTACTTGGGAGCGGCGTTTATTAGTATTTTTGCTCTCAAATAAGGCGTTTACTCGGGAGCGGCGTTTATTATTAGTATTTTTGCTGTCAAATGCGGCGTTTACTCAAGGGAGGCGTTTAATCGAGTAAAGACGGCAGTCGAACTTAAATTCAGTCGAATTTAATCGAAGACATTAAACTCGACTGTAAAACTACCCTTTAAACAAACTATTGAAGTCTGAAGGTTTAACATTTTCTACATCCTTGGAAATCCCAGGGCGTCGGGATGGAGAAGGATGGGAAGAAGGTTGAGACGTGGACG
>JAOBYH010627975.1:0-13615 GCA_025403525.1 Umimayanthus kanabou
TCTTCTTCTTCTTCTTCTTCTTCTTCTTCTTCTTCTTCTTCTTCTTCTTCTTCTTCTTCTTCTTCTTCTTTTTCTTCCTCTTCTTCTTCTTCTTTTTCTTCTTCTTTTTCTTCTTCTTCTTTTTCTTCTTCTTCTTCTTCTACGTCTTCTTCTTCTTCTTCTTCTTCCTCTTCTTCTTCTTCTTCTTCTTCTTTTTCTTCTACTTCTACTACTACTTTATAACTACTTAATACTTTATTTAATGAGGGTAACACACAACAGTAAAAGCTGAACAACTAGTGGCCCTCAAATAGGTAAAAGTCTACAAGGTTCAAATTGCATTGTCGGTCTATCTAATTTTCTGCCTATTTACGTTAAGGACTATAAAACTGGAAGTATGCAAGACAGGAATAAACTATCTACCGACCCATTAAATATAATAAGATAAAAACGTATTTATAGTCAAGAATATAAATGAACATTAATAAGTGTTTAGGAAATGGGAAATCGATCCGCTTCACTGTAGGCATTGAATAAAAACGTTTTCAAGTTCTTCTTAAAATTTTTTAAGCTAGGAGATCTCCTAATTTCAACAGGCAGATCGTTGGTTTCAGTAACGGCAAAGGAGTGCCCGCCTTCAGTATCCCGCTTGTAGCGTGGACAGCAGAGTGAAATTTCCACATAACGTGAGGTTCTTGAAGAACGGTCACTGAGTCTGGTCAGACTGTTTTGTAAATAATCAGCAGAACTTGAATCAATGATACATTTGTAGATAATGCTGCATTTGTTTATTTTAACTTCATCATAAAATGGCAGCCAGTTGGGTCTACGAAACAACGCGGTGGTTCTCTCGTCTCTCGTTCTTAAGTTAAGAATTACCCTCGCCGCCCTTTTCTGCAACTTGAATACTCTTCTTAAATTTGAAGTTGATGTTGACGACAAGATTGCACTGTTGCTGTTTGTTAATGACTTGACTTTGTTTTCGTTTTTGTTCTCGTTCCTGTTCATGTTCTTGCAGCTGTTGTTGCTCTTGTTCTTCTTCTGTTTTTCCTTTCCTTTTGCTCTGCCCTGCTTTTCCTTTCCTCTTGTTCTCAGGGGAGGATCCAGGGTTTGAAGTTAGTGATTTCCACCTGAACATGAACCCATCTAGGGGGGTTCGGGGACATGCTCCCCCGAGAAATTTTGAAATTATAGTGCTCTCAGAGTGCTATTTCCTGCATTCTGGAAATATTGGAAGTTTATGAAACACACTGAATGACTATTAAGAGAAAGTTGAAACACTCATATCTGTCAATTTTTATATCAAACAACAATATCACCTAGTATGACTTTCACATATTTAAGTGCCATAGCTAACTATTCTGGTATTTGAAGCCGCAAAACTACCTACATGTACATCTATATACTTGCCTGCTGTCAGTCTGCCATACAAGTCCTAATTCTCCTACAGCACGAATTATCAAGTCTTTAATGGATTCTCCTGTGGTTCCATCCTCGCAAAGATAATAACCCACGAATTCTTCCCGGATTACATTTGTTGAATCGAGAAATCTGCTTACTACAGAGAGATGTTCTTTATTTGAGATGTCAGCGGCTTCATCTGCTATTACAGAAAACAATTTGCTATTTTTGATATCCTGTTACAAACTATCTTTAATGTAATCACTAACGGTTGAAATCATTTTATTTTGAATAGTTTTAGAAATGTAGGTTGCGTTTCTTGGTGCAGTTTCCAGGTGCTGCTGCAATGTTTGGTCGCCACTATCTATTCGAAATTGTAGCAGAGCCTGGACGTTTCCTGTCAGATGAGCATTAGTGGGAGTCATCATCTCTTCGACCTCTGAGTGGTATGTTGTTCTTCCCTCAAAAAATTATTGTTTTAAAAAAGAACTTAAGAATTTGGCGATTTCGAGCAATTTGCTGTTGTACAAGGCTATCAGCCATCGCGTTTATAGCATAATTGTGCATCTCGCATTTGCCACTCGAGTGCTTAGTGAAGCGTGCACTTGCGGACGTCCAGCATGTGAGTGCAGATTTAAGTAATTTGTGCAATTAATGTTCACTTTTCTTCCACACTGAACTCCAAAACAAACACATGGTAAACAAAATGCACCATCGAAATATTTAGAGTATGCTAACCAAGAAAATCGTTTCAGCCATTCTGATAGAAACTTACGAGACTTTCCACACTCCAAAGACACTGGGAATTCAAAAAGCTCACCTGGTTCCCACACATTCTCGATGAATTTTAGCTTGTCTTGAGGCGAAAAGGTGTTGATTGCGCCGACAACCAAGCCGATATCGTTGGGAGAACAATCCTCCTCTAGAAAGACTGGATCGCCGCGAGACATTTTTGTAAAATTGGTTCATGCAAAGCAATTTCCTCCTGAACTCTGATGTGAGACGAAATGAAAAAGACCTCTTGGGGGGAGGTCTGTTTAATTTTGCGGTAGTTTCTGGAGTAGTTTCCAACGCGAATAGCCAATCAAAATCGACTTTGAGTAGTTTCCAAAAAAATGAAAGTGTTTCGAGCCAATGAGGGAAGTGTTTGAGTTGTTTCCTGAGAACAATGTAGGACTCAACCCCGCCACACTGCGTATAAAATTGTACTAAATTAACCCATCCACAAAATATCTAGCCTCCAATGCAGTCGCGCCGCGAGTCCCCTAAGGCGGCTGCATTGGAGGCTACAAAATATCGGTATCGCGCGCTCGAAAATGCTCGGGGTGCTTGTTTAATCGCAAAATAACAAGATAAAACGCCTTATTTACGTATCTTTTTTAATCACAAGTTCTAAAACAAGAAGGTGAGTGAGTTCTGCAAGAAAGCGAGTGATTTCTCTGGGACAAAATAACTCTAAAGAGAGAATACTTTTTGTTAAATAGCCAGGTTAGAAAAAATTTGAATGATTTCCGGAAATCACGTAAACTACCCTGGATCCTCCCCTGGTTCTTGCCTGCTTTTCCTTTCCTTTTGTTTTTGTTCATGCTCATGCCCATGCCCATGCTGTTGCTTTTTTTTTTCAATTCTTCCATCTTTCTTCTCTTCAGGCAGCGTTGGGACTCGTTGTATTGCTTGCAGTGTTGGCCTACTTTCCCAACAAACCTCCACTTCCCCCGACTATTTCTGCAACAGAGGAACACCACCATCAGGATTGAAATTTTAATTTACACATCAGATATTTGATTAGAAACCGATCATTCTGGCTTTTGGCAATTTTGTTTGCGGTTGAGACTGGAGTTAATGATGGGTGGATGTCGATGTTGAATCTGGTGCTGTCCAAATTTGGTATTAGTCAACAAACAGCTGCTCTGCTTGGCTTCTGGTCCAGTTTGGCGGGAATTATGTCAACTCCATTCATATCAAGGCAAGCATCAGAAAAGGTTTATATCCACATTGTAATCTTTCTGTGTTTATCATAATTCAAATCAATGACTAACACAGTTTGCAGTAATTCAATTTTGTGCTCGTCCGAGGTCTCTTAGAACGGCTCACCAGCTATGTATATATTCAACAAACTTTTTCAACTTTGCAATCCAGAAAAACTGCTTGGAACAAGGCAGAAGAAAAAAAGAAATTTTGAGTTTATTCAGTAAATGAACGTATTATTAGTTTTCAAAAGACACAAAAATGGAGAGAGTAGAGAGACTTCAATCCCCGAACAAAAAATACATAGATCACTTGAATCGCACTATGACCACTGGGCAATTTTATGTTTCGAGAAATGTAAAAACTTATATTTCTATAAACTTCGATTGGTTGCTGGTGCTAAAACTAGAATGACCAAGCCATTTTTACCAAAGAATCATCAAATTCAGCCGTGCTGTAATAGAATCTGTACCTGAATTTGCTTTTACAAAGGTTTTGGAGCCTACTTGTTCTGTTCAAGTACAAAAGCACACAAGAATCAAATTCGTCGGTTTTTCGGTAAGGTATAAATGTAAGCAAATATTTGTTGACTTTTTAGGAATCGATTTGCATCATTGCCGACCTGGTGTCCCTGCAATAACTTCGATTTACAAGGCTCCAAAGTGGATCACTTTCATAATAACCTCAATTCCACCACTCCTTGACTTTAAGTTACCATTTAAGGAAATCGGGGCGTGCTGTGGAAATTATGATTTACTGTAAAATTTTTCCCTGATTCAAAGCTGTACTATTTTTTAGGATTGCTGACTACTACAACCGCAGCACAAAAACCATCCTAATGCTCATGTTTGTGAGCTCAACTCTTCTCGTCACCATCTTCTCGCTGACGTGTCAAGGCACCATTCCTTACACCAAGCGTCTTCTTTATATCATGTGCATTTCTTCCTATATGCTGTCAATGGCCGCAACTCCCCTTTTCTTCGAACAAGGCGCGGAGTGTACGCATCCAGTACCGGGAATGTTGTCGACAGGCTTCATGTCTTTGCTGGGCAGGGTTGCTTCGTTTCTCTTTAACATAATTTTTATTCTTCCTAATACGGATGTACGCTGGATTAATTGGTTGTATGCTGGCTCAGTTGCTGTCTGTGTGCCGGGTCTGCTGATTTATAAGGCGAAGTACACAAGACTAGACATCGATACTGGTAAATAAACACACATAGTGTTAAGGGGGTACTGGACTCTCTTGTTGGTACAAAAAGCGTTCACACTGCAAGCTCATAAAGAGAAAGTGTTCAAAAAATGAGATTGTTCAAATTTTGTGAATTCTTCCAAATTTGGTACGCTGCATCTCTGTTGATAACTCTATTAATTCAGACACGTTTTGGCAACATTTTTCTCTGTGTCATTAACTACTTATTATGAAGAGCTGTGTACAACTATCTAAAAACTCCTGTAGCAAGGAAACTAGTTGTATCTATTAAAATTAACCGGCCCGGGGTTTTTGTGGGGGCCGGATGTGGTAAGAGGGGTGCTGAAACTCAACATATTGGAATGAAATTTGGTGGACAAAGCAATCAATCTGACCTAATTTGTTTAACATGTGACGTCATCATTACGTCATAATGATGTCATAGCTGTCAAAACTTTTTACAAAATCTTGCTAATCAGAAGCAGAAAAGTTTACAAACGTTTCTGATTTACAAAAACAGCAAATAAATGATATAAATCGATACTCTCTTTATAATGTAAATGAGTTTAATTTAAAGAATTAAAAATTTCAAAAGCGTGTCTTTTTTTCAGAGAAAGTCCGATGTTTAAGCCTAGCCTTACATTACAAAAGGTAATGTTCATATTTCACTAAAATTCTTTAAATTAAATGTCATTTATGTTAATGAATCATTTTCTGCTGCATTTGTAACGATATGAAATTTTTATTTACCGGGAAATGCTTCAAAGTTTGAAACATTACTAGCACACAGCCGCCATCTTCGATTTCGTAAAAGGTATTGAGCAACATTTATGACGTCACAAATTACGTGCAATATTTACTATATTCCAGCAAATTTTGTACAATTGAGTTCAAGACTAAGAATTAACACTTATTTGAAAGATTTTGTTAATAAATGGGGAAAAAAGGTTTTAACCCTATTCAGACTGGAGGAATGGAGCTGAAAATGCCCGCGCCATATTCAAACCGCGCTGAACAACAAACTGTTAAAGGTAATCTCCAAAGTCTTGCTACTTTTCCTAAAATTTATGAAGGAACAATTTTAAGTGTTAAAGTTGTGTTTTTAAACCAATGTTTCTTCATGGTAACCAGTATTTTCCCATTTCGTTTTCTCGTAAATTCAATATTTTGGGGTATTTTTCTGTGAAAATCTAATCTAGATTTTAAAGATTAAAGTTCATTTCAAAAGTTTCCCACTAAATTTAAGTCCAAAAATACATTTTTTCTGATGTCATAGACACCCAAAATTTGTCGCCAGAAAAAAATCCCAGATCCATTTTTTTGTGTGTGTCATGTTACATCATAGCTAACTCATTTCAGTTCTAACTTTCCTCAGTGAAGGGGTAACCAGTAAGGTTTGCCTGAGAGACAAAACCTTACTGGTTACTTACTGGTTGCTATAAATAGTGCTGAGTGATCAAACCTTACTGGTTACTTACTGGTTGCTATAAATAATGCTAAGTGGCCAAACCTTCCTGGTTACTAACAGGTTGCTATAACTACTGCTGAACGACCAAACCTTACTGGTTACTTACTGGTTGCTATAAATAGTACTGAGCAACCAAACCTTACTGGTTACTAGCTGGTTGCTATAAATACTGCTGAGCGACCAAAACTTACTGGTTACTTACGGTTGCTATAAATAGTGCTGAGCGACCAAACCTTACTGGGTACTTACTGGTTGCCATAAATAGTGCTGTGCGACCAAACCTTACTGGGTACCTACTGGTTGCTATAAATAGTGCTGAGCGACCAAACGTTACTGGTAACTCACTGGTTGCAATAAATCCTGCTGAGTGGCAAAACCTTACTGGTTTCTTACTGGTTGCTATAACTACTGCTGAGCGACCACACCTTACTGGTTACTTGCGGTTCCTATAAATAGCGCTGAGCGACCAAACCATACTGGTAACTTACTGGTTGCTATAAATCCTGCTGAGCGACAACACCTTACTGGTTACTTACTGGTTTCTCTAGATAGCGCTGAGTGGCCAAACCTTACTGGTTACTTACTGGTTGCTATAAATAGTGCTGAGGAACCAAGCCTCACTGGTTACTTACTGGTTGCTAGAAATAGTGCTGAGTGGCCAAACCTTACTGGTTACTTACTGCTTGCTATAAATACTACTGAGCGACAACACCTTACTGGTTACTTACGGTTCCTATAAATAGTGCTGAGCGACCAAACCTTACTGGTAACTTACTGGTTGCTATAAATCCAGCTGAGTGGACAAACCTCACTGGTTACTTACTGGTTGCTATAAATAGTGGTGAGTGGCCAAACCCTACTGGCTACTTACTGGTTGCTATAAATAGTGCTGAGCGATCAAAACTCACTGGTTACTTGTTGGTTGCTATAATTAGTGCTGAGCGATCAAACCCTACTGGTTACTTACTGGATGCTATAAATAGTGCAGAGTGGCCAAACCTTAATGGTTACTTACTGGTTGCTATAAATAGTGCTGAGCGATCAAAACTCACTGGTTACTTGCTGGTTGCTGTAAATAGCGCTGAGCGACCAAACCTTACGAGTTACTTACTTGCTGATATAAATAGTGCTGAGTGACCAAACCTTTCTGGTTACTTATTGGTTGCTATTAATAGTGCTGAGCGACCAAACCTTACTGGTTATTTACTGGTTGCTATAAATTGTGCTGAGTGGCCAAACCTTACTGGTTACTTACTGGTTGCTATAAATAGTGCTGAGCAACCAAACCCTACTGGTTACTTACTGGTTGCTGTAAATAGCGATGAGCGACCAAACCTTACGGGTTACTTACTTGCTGCTATAAATACTGCTGAGCGACCAAACCTTACTGGTTACTTCCTGCTTCCTATAAATAGTGCTGAGTGATCAAACCTTACTGGTTAATTCCTGGTTGCTATAAGGAGTGCTGAGCAACCAAACCTTACTGGTTACTTACTTGCTGCTATAAATAGTGCTGAGTGGCCAAACCTTACTGGTTACTTACTGGTTGCTATAAATAGTGCTGAGCGACCAAACCTTACTGGTTACTTACTGGTTGCTATAAATGGTGCTGAGCGACCAAACCTTCCTGGTTACTTACTGGTTTCTCTAGATAGCGCTGGGTGGCGAAACCTTACTGGTTACTAACTGGTTGCTAAAAATAGTGCTGAGCGACCAACCCTTACTGGTTACTCACTGGTTGCTATAAATAGTGCTGAGCGACCATAACTTACTGGTTACTTACTATTTGCTATAAATAGTGATGAGCGGCCAACCCTTACTGGTTACCCATTCACTTACGTGTTCATTTGCCGCAAATTACCATCTTAATTTAGCCTTGTAGCTCAATTGGTTGAGCAACGGTGATCTGATCCGGAGTTCGTAGGTTCGAAATCCACCGGGGTCAGAGATTTTTTTCTTTGTCCGTGTTGGCCCATTTCCTTTCTAGGGCTATCGCTCACAAGATATTATCCGGGATATTTATACAGCACTTCAACATACCACATTTTTAAAAACCACAAATTTTGCTGAGTTAATTGGTTAGCTTGTTCTGTGTATTCAGCCGGTGTTCAAACTCTACATTATCATATTTAGTTTTTACTAAGTGTATCTAGTCATGAATGCACTATCGACGAAGGTGAATAAGAAATTACTTTTACTTGTTCAATTGTTATTAATATGCAATTATTACCAAGAACCATATTGATTTTAATCTAGCAACCACTGATACTAAAATAATAATTATCTTGAAAAAGAACAGGAAAGTTTATAGTTAGTTTTTAATAAGTCGAAAGATGCAAACATTAACAGGTTGCCTGTGGTTTATAATACGATTGAAATATTTACGGATCGCCTGTGGTTTATTGTCGATCGTCACTCAGTCTCTATCGATCTCGTTCTCAATCGAATCTCACTCAATTTGCCTTCTCGAAATATGGAGAAAAAGTGGGAGACACTTGATTATACCTATGATTTCGTTTTTATTCATAAAGATTCATGGTTCATTTAAGTATCGCTCGTGATTCACGATTATCCTCCAATGATTTGTGATGATAATCAATAGAGCAAACTGGTTGCGAAACTCGGCCAGTTTCTTTGTTATATGTTTTTGTTCTCTATCCCTTTTGTTCGTTGGCCTTGACCGTGCACAAAACGCAAAAGGTATTGAAATGCAAATGAACAACTAACCAGTAGAAACATTTTGGCTCACATGTACTAAAAGAATAGAATGCGTTCGGTCACGGATTGTTCAACATAAAACAGAGCAGCTTTGTACACTCCTTTTGAACAAGTAGTTCCTGTGCAAAGGGCCAAGCTCCTCCTTTTTTTACGCCTCGGAACTCCAAGTTAAAAATCAGATTTTAATCAGTTGGTGTGTGTATGAGTTCTCATTTAAAATAGTTGAATATTTAGAGACTGGAGTTTTACACTTGTAAAAAAGAAATAAGCAGTAAAGGGTGGTGGTAGGGCGATGACTGTCAGCGGTGTTTTGTAACTTTAGGTAGACAGCAGCTCCCATGCACTTCGATTTTTGCATTCAGATTTTTGCTTTTGAATTTCACGCTGCAAGCAAAGAGTAAAAAATCAATGTCAAAACAAAGAATCAGAGATGTTCACTCCACAAAGGCTGAATGTCAACTAAAAGTGTGAATGCTTTGACCAGTTCCTTTTATAGCGGAACTTCCTGTTTAAAGTTCGAGCTTCACAACCAGTCAGATCTATCAATTATTTGAGACTTGCCTCTAATTACAATGCTGTAAACGCATTCCAAAAGAAAAAGATCCCATGTGCAACGGGGAAATGTGACAAGTTATCAAAACAAGCGCACGTGCGACCGGATTTCTTACAGCTCAGAAATCAAATCAAATCTCTTTTGGAATGCGTCTTATTGTTTATGTTTAGAGAATCACAAATATAACCAAACGAGCCGCGCGTTGGGAGCAGTTAAAGTGGACACCTGTTTCGGTTGTCAACGTGCATGGAGGTACGGTGTGTAGCTATGTCGACAATGCTTGAAAATAATTGCTTTCAAAAGACCTTTAATAGTCCTATCTCGTCTGCCTCGAGTCACAATAGCACCAGAGCACTGGTTGATGGCCTTCACAACTGGTCACGATGACAAAAACTATCGATTGATAGCGAGCATTTTCTAAGCCGTCAAGTGTCGCAACAAATTTGGATCCCTCTGCGGGTTTAGACCGATCAATCTGGTCTTTCAGCGGTTTTTCCAATCAAATACAACGGGCGCGACGGCTGAATCAAGAGGGTGAAGTAACACTGTTTGGAATTGAAATCCCATGCATGCACCGTCAGTCATTCAATATTAATTAGCAAACGCACCCGTCGTACTTTGTTCGGAGACCGATCGATCGAGTGGTAAACAAGTTTTTTTTTGCTAGGCTAACGATAAGGCAAAGTGCGCGCGAGTACTTCGTATTGGCGCGGAAACATAATGGAGCGCTCCATTTCACAGCTGCGCACTTTGTTGTTAAAACATGTACAATTACAGAAATCGTAACTTTCAAGACCCTCGGGGTATTTGGTACTCTAAGTAAAACAACGATATGTCTCTCGAATTCCAGTTTATCGGAGTAAGTAATATGATCATCTCAGCTAAGCAGTTATTTTTTCTTATTCCTTCTTTAAGTTTTGGACAAGCCAACCCAGCCCACAGGAAGTCCGCACCTCGGGAATTGTCAATAGCACATAACTGAACATCTCTAATTTAACTCATGCGGAGTAAAAACACATAAGTGCAGCAAGCAAAAATAAACAACAGAAAGCAGTGATTTATAAATTTATTGTTTAAAACACAAAATACAAAATTCGAAGTTAAAGAAACACTGTCTCTCCCAATTTATATATCCTTTGCCTACTTTTAATAACATGAATTACATCACAAAGTTTTCAAAGTGTTCGTGAAATTTTACATTTCAAACTCGAATTGTATGCATTTCATTTTAACTGTTTCTAAACTGGTCAATTAACAACTTCAGTTCTTTCACCACCCAAACACAAAGAAACGAGTATAAAAATCTCAAAATGACTTCATGATAACAAGACAGCGCAGCAATAAAAACTTCACAACCCAGTGTTAATCTATGATTCAAATCGGAACCATATCACAATGCGGATTTTTGTGACATCCAATTTTTTTGCTTTTGGCAATGACAAAAATATAGAAATCATTGATGTTGAGAAAAATTACTCGATCCAAAAATTTGGTAGTAAACAGGTAATGTAAACTTCCTTAATCTCATCACATGGATCTTTCCTTATTCATTTTCACTCTCTGTGTCATCACGGTGTTTATACTTTCCCTTCAAGCATGCCATTGTTAGCCGTATAAATTTGAAAAGATTTTAAAAGCATTTTGACACTCCTGGTGTTTTCTCCATTTTTTGTGTTTTCCGTTTCTAAAGGAGCTTGTTATTGTGATTCGATTCCTGCAAAATCATAAAAAATTGCTAAACTTTAATGACAATGTAATGTCATCTAACTTTGGAATCGCCAAAATCTAGACATTCTACAAATAGTTATAATGCTTCATGACAAAACTAAACTAAACTGAACAAAGGTTATTTTTTATTCTAAGATCAAACATCCATGCCTCTAAAAAAATAAAGTTTCTTGAACGGTATAATGGCAATTAACTACAAACCTAGGTAAACAAAAATCATCGGCAGGAATTGGGAGAGAGCTGTCACCCTAAATGGTGAATAGGGCAAGCACAACACTTGTCAGAATGAGAAATCCGCTGATCAGGGGAGCACCGGGTCCTTTGTTGCAAAGGTCGGAGTTGCAGCAGTTGATTTTGCAGTCCACGGAAGAATCCTTGCAAGCCTTGTGGGCATTGTCGCACCAGCTTGTAGGAAGGCATCCCCTTTCGTAGTATTCCAAGCCTTGTTTCTGTGATGTATAATTTTCATATTAATAATAATTAAAAATAATTTTCTAATGACATATCCCTGTATAGGGGCTTTTCAGTACCATGTCACATACAAGAAATCATAAGGGTTAAAAACCCCAACTGGCAGGAAGGCTGGCCAGAAGGCTATTTATACCAGCGTGACCGGCGAGCATCATTACAATCATCAATACCTTTTCTATAAAGGTGGTGGCCACATCATTCTCACACTATCATCATCACCGCCACTCATTACCTTATCATCACCATTACTCTTACCTCATCATTGTCACCATTACTTAATACTTTATCATCATCACCATCTCCCTCACCTTTTCATCACCATTACTGTAACCTTATCATCACCATCACTCAATACTTTATCATCATCACCATCTCCCTCACCTTATCATCATCACCATCATTCTCACCTCATCATCGTCACTATCACCATCACTCTCATGTTATCATCACTACCATCATTCAATATCTTATCATCATCACCATCGCTCAATACCTTATCATCACCATCACTCAATACCTTGTCATCATCACCATCACTTAATACCTTATCATCACCATCAATCCCATCTTATCATCATCACCATCACTCAATACCTTATCATCATCACCATCACTTAATACCTTATCATCATCACCATCACTCCCATCTTATCATCATTATCATCACTCAATACCTTATCATCATCACCATCATTCAATACCTTACCATCACCATCACTCAGTACCTTATCAAGATCACCATCATTCAATACCTTACCATCACCATCACACAATACCTTTTCATCATCACCATCATTCAATACCTTATCATCATCACCATTACTCAATACCTTATCATCATTACCATTTCTCTAACCTTATCTTCATCACCATTAATCAATACCTTTTATCATCACCATTAATCAATACCTTATTATCATCACCATCACTCAATACCTTATCATCATCACCATCATAAACACTACATTGAAACATACAATGAGGCTTTTATGTGTTTCTTAAATTTCTGCTGGTACAGGTAATTCATTGTATTTCTAGTAGACTGAACTTTTTCAGTGAACATTATTTGTAAATAGATAAACTTGTTGAAATATAACCTGTTCAAGATGCTGTTGTTTTTAACTAGCAAACACTTTAGTTTGGCACTTATAATTATACAAAGTCAATTCTAAATTTATTCAATTATAAATATACAATATTGATTTTAAAAAAGGTAAAGTTTTGTTGGTTTGTTCGTTTCTTTATATGAACACATATATAACAGTGAAAATGGCAAAACAATTAAAACAAACATGGACAACAAATTGGCTAATTGACAGACTGCCTAATATTAAGCAATTAATTAACTGACTGACTAACATTTAAACTAGTAATTTACTAACAAACTAACAGCACGCTAGTAACGTTTGTGCTTAAGCATTCAATTTTACTTTTACATGTGAATCACTATATTAACTGATCTAGAAGGCATTGGGGGGGGGGGGTCAAAATGACCCCCTCTTGGTTTTTGGGGGATTAAAATGTGCTATTTTACCGATTGCCAAAAGCTTCCGCATAACTGTTCTTTGATTAAGAACACATCTTTTGAGCCTATTTAAATGACGTCATAGCTGATGACATCATCACAGGAAATCACGAAACTCGTCGTGTGCTTTTAAAATTGGTGCTCTGCCTGAAAAATGACTGGAACTTAATTATTTTTTGTCTGTTACAAATTCAGTAGATTTTTTTTTTAAATTCTTGTTTGTAATTATTTCCAGTTGTTTCAGAATTTTTTTTAAAAGAAAATATACAACATCCGAAATTTGGGCTGATCGCCACCATTTTGGATTTTTCGAAGTGGTTACCATGGCAACATGATTAATTTTATTGATTACCAGATGAGACAGTTGATCATGTGCAACTACCTTGCCAAATGAAATGTCATTATTCCTAACTGTTTGCAACATTTTGGTGTCAACAGTTTTGCTGACCACTCCCCCTCCCCCCATGTGACTTTAATTAGTTGAAAGATAATTGGACACTAATTACAAGTGCAAAGTTTTTATATCAATTTTATATCGATTGGATGAATATCGTTGAAGAACACGATTTTTACACTTGGAAATGTCATTTCTATGCTACAGTTGCCATGGAAACC
>JAOBYH010628086.1:0-13612 GCA_025403525.1 Umimayanthus kanabou
GTTAAAATTTTCAAAACTCTGTTCTGTTAGTTATATCCATTGTTATTTCAAAAGGGGGGAGATGTTGGTCAGCGGTCGCCCGCTTCGTGGGGGATTATGATCGGCCATCTTGGATTATCGTTCGTTGTATGTTCAGTTCATATGATTATATTGGCCGCTAGACTCAAATAGTTATTTTGATATATATTTTGAAATATACTTGTGGCCAAGTCCTTGTTTAAGACATTTAATTTTATGCCAAGGAAGTGCTAACTTGGTAGAAAATACCAGCGATTTGCATCCCTTAAGACAAATCTATAAATGAAACTTATTCATGCACCTCTAAGATATATTATATATAGTCAAATGCATAATAATCAGGAACCCTCGAGACAACATCAATGTATACCTTGATGTCGGTATCACCATTAGGAAGTTACAAAGTTACAAAGATACTGATTTCTTTAGAAAAATCAATTTGTTACGGATAAATCCGAGAACAACTCGGGGGGGGGGCTAACCCCAATTTAATGCTTCTGTTGAACTTGTGTGGGAAGCCTGTGGCCACCTCGTGGTCTGTATTTAAAGGGTTTCATGGACACGGCAAAGTTTATTTTTCGGTTTGAAGGACTAAATGGACATTTCAAGGACACAGATGTAAGTTCATTTTCGTTTCTACCTTGTCCTTTTTGCTTAGAGACTAATTTAGCTTCATTTCAGTTTTGTAAACCGCTGGTATATCACTGTGAAATTGCTGGAACCGCTGCAAATCGCTGGAGTTGCTGTGGAATCGCTGGGGCCGCTGCAAATCGCCGGTGTAACTGTAAAACCGCTGTAACCGCTGTAGACCACTGGAATCTGGAACATTGAAACTTAATATCGAGGTGAAAATCGTACTATCGTCAACGATCAACAAGTATCCCTTTTATCGTCTCGTTAGTAAATAAAATAATCAGAATATTGCAGTGTCAGTGTGTATTCAGCTCTGTGCCTGGAATGAACTATGCCCATGGTTTCCTATGAGTTTGGGCTTCGTGAAGGCCCAACGGCGAAGCTTGCACTCATTTTAATTTTAAAATGGTTAAATAAGAAAATAATCATTATTCAGTGGGGAAAGGGCTACTATTGTTTTTGAACAAGCATAGTATTTTGATCATGTTTGGTTTCAAAAACACTACGTAAGATCAAACTACTTGTGATTCTGACAATAGGGGCTTACAAAAAGGTCTGTTAGTGCCCTATTCATGCCAATCTTTTTTTGTGAGTCAATGCTGTAATGAGAGAATAAGCATGAGAAGAGCAGCGTTTGATTCAAACATCACTGAATTGGGCTATTCCATTAAAAACTGGTAACCCCATATCAAGGAACAGCTCAAAAATTGGTGTAACCCGGTGGAAATCCAAGCTTTCTGGCAAAACCCCTGTGGAAATTCTACAATTTTTCCTGACCTGAGCTCTGTGGAAATCAAAGCTCTCCAGTGTGACCCATGTGGAAATCATAGGTAAAAAAGGAAGACCCCTGACGGGGGTGAAGAGGGGTTACAATATTTTATTAAAAAGTCTATTGCCCTATAACACTATGACATCATCAAAACACTCGCTTGTTTTGATGCTATGAATCATGGTTGCCAAAGAAGGCATCAGCATTTAGAAGAAAACAAAACAATGAAAATGCCATTTATGATGGAAATAGAACTTTTCTTTGGACAGAATTTCAGCTCAATCGTTGATGTAAACAAAGTATGGTATTTTTATGTAAAGTGTTTAACCTTAGTGGTGTATTCATGATAGTAAAGTAGGATTTATCCTTACTCACAAATAAAAACATTAGAGCAGCAAGCGTTCGCTACGCATCTGTGTAGCTTCTTAAGGTACTGTCTGAAGTTTCTGCAGTCGAGTCTATATGGGGTAGTTGGCCATGGGAGAGTAGGGGACAGTATACTGTGGGCACGTGTTGTTGTTCCTTGTCCTGACTGAGCAAGGGGTGAAGGGACCTGATGTGAACTGCCTCCCTTACCCTCACTCAAACCAATGACAGTCTCGGTCCCCTACTCTCCCATGGCCCACCGCTCCATATGGAATCAGCTGCAAGAACTTCAAACAGTGCCTGAAGGAGACACGCAGATGGGTGGTGAAAGCTTGGTGCTCTAAGATTTTTATCCGTGAGTAAGGTTAAATTCTACTTTACTATCAAAAACTATGGTATCATAGTGTTATTGAGCAATTAGTAATAATTACAACATATTGCAGATGACTGTGAATCACAAAGGACTGATGTGTATGAATTGGACCTAGGGAAAGCCTAACATTCAAGAATCAAAATATTTAGTAAGGATTCTCCTGACTCTCTTTTCCTCTGACTCGTTGCAGTCTGTTAAGAAATTGTTTGGATTACGTGGTGGCTGGAAATCTTTATCGTATGCAATAGATGCTGAAACTTTATCTTCTCCAATTTTTTGCTTGTTTACCTCACAAAGGTTGTGAAGGACAAAGCAAGCATAAATAACATATGGAAGTTCCTCCAAGTTAATATCCATGGCCAAATCTTGCTTTCAATCGACCAAAAGTGCACTTGATCACCATTCTAGACTGACATAGGGTCATCCCAAAGTACTGTTCTTGGACTGTTGCTCCCCCATTTGAATATTCTATCATTAAGTATGGCATTATCGGGTAAGGATCTTCATCAGGAACTACAGTGCGCTTGCAAGATGGTATGATGCTATCTTTCAAGAATTCGTTCAGTCGATAATTGTGAAATACCCTGGCATCATGGACACTGCCAGACCACTGAATCACAACATCCATAAAACAATAATCAAAGTCACAAGTAGCCTGAATATTAAGGCGGTAGCGCCCTTTTCTATTTATATATTCCGTGCTGTTTGCCATCGGCTGCTTAACCCTAGAAGGCATAAGCCTCAAAAAGTTACACGAAGGGATAAGGGAGGGAGTCAATCAGACCCCTCCCCTCTACTTTTGACACCATTCATCCGATTAACTTGATATTAGACACACACAATAACCTTTCTTTGTACTTTCAATTAATCGAAACGACGTGGTATTCAATTGGTTTCCATGGCAACCACAACCACATAAATGACGTCACTAGCGTCCGCCATCTTGGATTTTGAAATTTTCAGATTTTTTTCATATTCGAATTGAACACTGAAAATTGTGAGAAAACAACATTTAGCGATTGGAATCTACAAAATTGTAAGATCCATTGTAACGCTGTCAGTGTTTAGGCACTTTTTTAGCGAAAAGTTGAACTTTCGTAGTCAACACAAAAGTTGCGTGTCTTTCTAGGGTTAATTTCGACGTGGCTGCCGTCGATTGCCCCTGAACATTGGGGGAAGCCATGGGCTCGGTGAAATTTTGAAACTAAGGATTTTACATCCTTTTCTGTAATGGGCAAATGAATAGATTCGGATCCAAGATGAACAGAAATCGCTTTGCACACCTCTCGTACTACCTTCGAGACAAACTGTCGTGAAATACCAAAGGCATTCGCGGTCTTTCGGAAACGACCTTCGTCACACATGTAATAAAGTATTATGACAACTTTCTTCACCAAGTCGATCGGCGACCTCATTCTCGCCTGCTGTCCCTCGATATACGGCTTCAGCTTATCAGCAAGAGCGTAAAGCGACTCTCTATTCATATGGAAATTTTCCCTCCATTCTTCCTCGATGAATTTTCTCGCCACAAAGTTGTCCCACCAACCTGATGTTCGTCCTGGTCTTGTCGGACTTCGACCGAGTCGCTTTAACCTTGTTCCGGCCGAAGCTGGCAAGGTAAGAAGCCCTAATATGTCTTGTTTCCTTCTCGAAAAATCAAAGTGACGTCTAAACAGGGTCAAATTTGCTTCCAAGAGCGTCAAAAGACCAGAAATTTAATATAGTGATTAACAACGAAGCCACTTCAAATCGTCTGTCCGCCATCTTGGATACTCACGGTTGAGTGGTCTGGAGGCCGGTCGTGTTGTTGTGGTGACGCCATCGTTTTCAGAGAGCATTGTTTTCTCCGTCCACACTAGGAAAACAGCGTTTTCAAATCGTTCCACTCTGGAGAGCGTTTTCGAATTGATCCGTTTTCGTTGATCGTTTTCGGCGTTGTAGTGTGGACGGTAGCCGTATCCCCAACAAACAATACCGTTTTCGTTTGAAAACGGTGTAGTGTGGACGGGGACTTTATTTTCAGCAAAAACGCAGCAAACTTTCTTGAAGTTAGTAGAAAACATGTGTTTACAGCCTCAAATACAAATAAAATCAAGAATAGATAGGAAAAATAAAAATTAAAACAAATTTTGTCAAAAAGTTACAGTTTTCGTTTTCAAACTTTAATTTGCATAATTAATTTTGCATAATTATATATGATGACGTCACCCAAATAACGTCAGAAGATGTGTTCATAATTACTACAGGTACTGAAAGTTTCATTTTGATTGCTTCAAAGCTTCAATTCTTAGGTGAGAAAAACTTATGGGGGGAGTGTCCATTTGGCCCCCCTGGACGTTCGAGGATTAAGAGTAGCATTCTTGCCAATAATCCACGCTGAACGAACAGATGTCGATAAAAGGAATAAAATCGTTTTGGTATTTAAAAGAGAAATAACATAGAAATAAAGGAAAACTACGGGATTCCAATCAAATACACCAATTTGAAATCTCACCAATGAACTATTTATTGAAATATATGTATAGTCTCAGCTTTATTATCTAAAAAATTTAGATGACCGGATAGGAATAGGAAAAGCAGATAGAATTTTGGTTGCTCAAAAGTTCCACTTAACTAATGCGGAATTAACAATAAACTTCAACTTACAAGTTAACAGCGGTTCAAAGAAGGCTGTTCAGAAAACGTTTCTGGTCAAATTTCAATCGAGCTGAATTCGATTTTCTTTACATCATAATATCTATTAAGCTGCTAAACTGAGTATTGAACGACAGAGGATATAAGGAAATGATAGTTTTAATGCTGATCAAAATACCACCTCTCCCAAAGCAGTGTGGTATTATTTCTTAAAACGTCCTTTTTCAAATTCTTCTGTCATATAATATGTTTAATTTCGACTAGTAGTCAAAGTTCGCTAATATGGAGTATCAGTATAAGACCGATTTGAAGATGAGAACAGGTTTTATTCAAATATACTGACGTGTTAATAAAATTCTAACAATTTTAAACAAACAAAATGTAGCTAGGCTGCCAATTATACGACGGAAACCGAATTATTTCTCATTGTGTAAAATTTAAATTCTACCTGATGTCCACTTTCACAATTTCACTTTTTCCCGCAACGATAATGTATTTCCATTACTTTCAAATCTTGTTGCTTTTTCTTTATTTTCTTTGCTAGGTCAATTTATTGGTACAAACAAAAATCTTACCAAAACAAAACCAAATGATAACGTGATCCCTTGCCGCACTTAGCCGCCGAGCTGCGTAAACCAGTAAAATAAACTACCTTTAGAAGACAAACAATGAAACTCCTCTCTTTTTAAACCTCAAAAGATTTCTGAATGCAAAGGATTAAATGATAAGAAATAAACTTCTAATGACTTTTTTTGAAAATAAAACGATGATGTTTTAAACACCTCAAGCACAAACAACACCTAACTGTCCCTTGTTAGCCTGCGAAATGGTAGTGAACGTCAAAGTTTGATTATCACGTGAACAAAATATGTTTCAAATTCTATCCGAGTTGTTTTCTTTTGCCAAATTTTCTTTAAATTGATTATGCAATTTTACTACTTTATGCAATTTTAGTATTTTATACCGGATATAAACTGACAACTGTTTTTTCAGTCTTTATATAAACTGCAGAAACCTGGTTGCTTTTTGCAATTTTTGAAAAAAGCATTGAAATTCATAAATTTCAAATTTTATAGAAATATACGTTCTTTTTATGTTCACAGCTAAAACAAAGTAAAACGTTTCCTTGATTGCGGGAAATATAAAACTACTACTGACAGTTAAACGATGGTGCAGCAGGCTGTCGAGAATCCGTTTTTGTTCAAGCTTCAATCGAGATATATATGACTTATGTGTACTGGTAAGATTTCTAAAAATTGGTGGTACCAATTTAACAGTTGCATGTTTTATTGGAATTGCTGATATGTTTCTAGTTAATTTGGGGGTTTTTTTGGTAAAAGTGTATTTACGATTTGTTTAGTTAGTTACAACTATCGTTCGTGCATATCAGCGGGATCGTATTTTGGAATTTTCATGTGAGCCATGTATTGCATTCCTTGATCATTCCGTTGAAATGGATAATTGAAAACTGTAACAGATATATAGATGTTTGAGAAATTCTGGTTGTATTTGCAGTCATTGTTTATGTTCAAGGGCAACCTAATTTTAAATGGTAGTTTTGACCATTTCTAATTTTTAACCATTTTTAAAATGTTGAAATAACCATTCAAAATAGGTTATCTCAGATTCACTATGGGTACCTTACAAGTTCTCGATGACGCAGACCACGTTACTTGTTTAAGATTTCAACCAAGCTCAGTTCTACTGGATAACTCCAAATACGAGACAAAATTAACGCAGTGAATGATGTTGGTGATTAATCAGTGTCGAAATAACTTGTAGACTTTAATTTAACGAGGGAGTTGGTTGTCAATTGGTAGGCGGAGTTACTTTTCACATTTGACAGTAGAATATATTTTTACCACAGTTTTATTCAATCCGTTACTGATCTTTAACTGTCTCTCGCAGGTGAAGACAATGACAGGTGAAGCTCATGTAACACAAAAAATTAGTTATCTTAAATATACTTGAAACTATACATATATACGGCAGTTTTTATTTTACTGTCAGTGAAGTTTTTCAGTGGGAAAAAACTTTTCAATCCACGAAGATAATTTAAATACAAATATGACTGTATAGCATAATAAGAGGGGTTTTCAAGTACTTTCCGCTACTTACCTGTTTTCAAAAAGTCCGTATCCGTGTCGAAGAAGTATCTTTCTTTTCTCCGACATTTGTCCCAGTAGTTGCATATATTGTATGTTCGTCATGCTGTGCGAAATGATTTTGACGTCACTGAAAGGAACCCGTACACCCACGAAAGGGGAGGGGGAGAGGGGGCTCAACAAAGATTTATACTCGAGCCTCTGCCAAGGAAATAGTTTTCACAAAACGTAGAATAAGTACCCATTGTCGTGAAATAGACAAAAGGAACACATCAGAGACCATATGTAAAACCAAAAGACAGAATATGTTGAACATACAATAAAGAAAAAGAATAAGGAACTCGTTTTTTTCTCTTTAGATGCCGGGGGGGGGTGTAGGTCAAAAACAGCTCAATGTTTCTCAACTTCCAAAAAGTTTGAACGTTTTATTAAAATAACTTTAACACAAATGCATGAAATTTCTTCAAAAGTGCCATGAAATGGGGCAAATTGTACACAAACCAAGGATACTTACAAAATCCAGGGATACATGTACAAAGTTAGAAAGGTGGGATTAGCTCAAAACTCAGCTTACTGAAAACCTTTCAAAAGTTAACATTTCAAACACGATTGTTTGAAATCTCTTCTTAATTTCTTTTTACTACCAAATGTACTCCTGGATTTTAAGAATTATTTGGGTTTATACGAAGGTGCCGTCATTTCATGACATTCCCGTGAAGATATTTCAAACGCTTGGGTTACGGCAATTATTACAATTTGAAAATCGACAAACATTGATTTTGTCCTGTTCTCAACCTAACCCCACCCGCCATATTTTTTAAGTGACAAAAGTATTCATAAACATTTAAAATGACCTGAGTTTGTCCGAATGTTAGCCTCATTGCATGACACTTTAGAAGAGATTTCAAACACTTTGGTCAGAGTTATTAACTTTTGAAAGTCGACAAACATTGATTTGGAGCTGTTTTTAACCTAATCATATCGCCTTAACCTTTCAGTGCCAAGATTATTCCTGTAATTTATGAGTAAACTGGGTTTGTACCAAGGTGGCCTAGTTCAATGCATGGCATCAAACACTTTGGTTAGAGTTATAAACTTTCTAAAGTGGAGAAACATTGCTCCAATAACTTTATAGTATTAAAAGCATTTTTAAAATATTTTTAATGAACTGGGTTTGTACGAAAATGGCTTCATTACAAAACACTTTCAAAGAGATTTTAAACAATTGTGGACTTTTTTGTTGGAATGTCAGATTTTGTAAATATTTTACCTTTGTCGGTGTATCTTTGATAACACCAAGTTTTTGCTATAGATATATCTATGTTGTTGAGATTCTTGCCAGAATTGAACTTGATGTATATTTGCGAAGATACTGGCCGTTCTCGGTGTTACGAGGCGGTTTTCGTTGATAGTGCGCACAATTGGCAGACAACTTCTGGGGCTGCAGATACAAAGTGGCAGGCGAATTGGCAGGCAGATTCAGCTCAGTATTGTTCCTGGAGTTCAATGGGATTGTTCACTTGCTTTGGACTTGAAGTATATTTGCGGGGGTAAGGTAATAAATGGTGGTTTTCAGTGTTGCGAGACGGTTTTCGTTGATAGTGCGAATTGGCGGCTGCAGAGACGAACTGGCAGATGAATTGGTAGAATTGACGAATTGAAGTTCAATGGGATTGTTCACCTGCTCGGTGTTCGCTACCCCATGTGGGACTGGTGGTTGGAAACAGTCAGTGTATAGCTGATGCATAATCATGAACAAAGCTGCAGAATTGCAAGCGGAACAAACAGATATAGTTTAGATGGAGTCACTCGCTGGGCTTCATTGTTTGTAGCCCGGTCTTAATGAGAACATTTCTCAAGCTGTTCGCAGTTGATGTCACACACCCGAACTCCGCAGGGACCTGTTAGCGCAGCGTACAGAGATAATTTATGTAGATTTTGCTAAAGCTTTTTATTCATAGTCCACGTTCGCTCCAAGTGGGTTGAGGTAGAAATTGTGCCCAGCCCAAAACACGCTAACCCAACTCACAAACTTGCATAAAAGAAGACAAATATACAAAAGACAAGGGGTTTTACACACCAGGTTTGCTTATCTTGCCTTTTTGCATCCACTGTGAAAGGTCAATCGCGTAATTTCTTTGGTTGAAAAAGTTGCACACTTCATATTTTTGCTGTAAAACTGGATTCCGAGAAGCAGTCTTAAAAAATGGTCAGCGTTTGTCTCTTGCTACCTTGCAGGCATGCGCAGTCGTCATTCCAACATGTCGTCTCCGATGTCTTACAGAGTGATGTCTCACTGGCCCCAGACTCAAGTGGTCCCGTAACCCCATTCTCTCTACTACTCCTTGCCTTGTCTTCATTATGTTTTATCTGCTTCTTAACCTTGTTTTCTTGACGAGTATTTTAACTTTAGTTTCTCGAGAAATATGTTATTGGATTAAATAACTGAGCAAGCATTCGTGCCCTTAGCTGAGTAATATTCAAAGTCTAAATGTGTCGGCCGTATGAATTCTTGGGTTTAAGCTCACAAGCAGAAGTTAGTAGAAAACGCGTTCAACAAAATGTGTTTATGTTTCTTTATAATTAATTTTATAAAACAGCAACATGGTCTGTGTATAACCCAAACAAAATATTTTTTCTCCCAAAACAATTCAACTTTTACTTGCATTTCGTCAAAAACAACAAACCAAAAGACAGTCGCAGTCCGGGACTAAAGTTGATAAACCATATATTAGATGAGAATAGCTATTTTACTACAACAATCGCAATGGTAACGTAAGACAGACTAAACAGTATGTGTTTTTTTATCTATACAAATGGGTTGGTTGGGTGACAAGTGTCTTGATCCAGGCTGTTCCACGCCAATCCTCTATTGAAAATAGGACAAAATACTTTTGAGAACTGGTTGCACTGACGTAAGGATCGTCTCTGTCACAGAATTTTTTGTCAAGCGATCTGGACGATTAAGCCTAGTTTCCATTGCATACACTCGTCCCTGACGTAATGATTGTCTCTGTCGCAGAATGTTTTGTCAAGCGATCGGGACGATCATATGGAAACACTCTTGCGATTGTTTCAAACGATCCTTACGTCAGAAGCGAGATAGAACCGTGTCTCTATCCTTGCGTCCTGATTGCGTGACTAAATTCTACGACAGAGACAATTCTTACATTAGAGACGATTTTAAGGAAACCAGGCTTTATTCGCAAACAGTTAAGTGGAGTTAAAGCTGAGAACAAACATCCTGGGTCCGATTGTTCGAAAGTGGGTTAGCGCTAACCCAGGGTTAAATTTTGAACCCGCGATTGGGTTTACCTCCTTAAATATTGATATGGGCTGTCATTTCGGTTTACGTAATTGGGTTTTTCTGGAGTGTACTTCAGTATTACTTTGGTAAGACCAGGCAAGTCAGTTCACTAGATAAAGGAATTTAGTTTAAAGTTTTGCCTAACTCTGGGTTAAATTTAACCCGCTTTCAAACAACCGGGCACTGCAGGAACACAAGTCTTGTCAGGACGATCAGTGGTCATCTGAGCATGTTATGACCATACTGGCATGGTATTTACATTCTTGGTTTGTCTTAGGATCGTTTTATTTATTTTTAATTTTTTTTCTACCTATTTTGCAGCTACTATTCAAGACAAGGTTTTCAATTAAACAAAACAAAATACTAAGTATTCTCAATAACTCGAAATTTTTAATAACTCGATTTAAATTCCTTTTTCCTTAGAGCTAGTTTCTGACTGACTTACAAGTGAAAAACGCAACTTGTACTAAAGACAAAAAAAAATACGAGTCAAAACGCCTTTTGTTCTCTAAACCAAATGTCACTTGAATAGAAAAATACAAAAGCAACGGTTCCTTCGATGGAATATTAGTATGCGAAGCTTTGAGAAGTTCCTTGAACTTGTTTTTAGAATGTTTTAAAATTGACAATGGAAAAGTTCAAAGAACGTAGATAATCTTAAACGAAAATGAAATGAAAGCCACAAGTTTTATTCCGGCGATTCACCCAACATAACTGAAAAAAATTCACTAAATCAATTTGGTGATTTCAGGAAGGGTGGTTCAATCTACGCCTTCGTAAAGTACAAGATACGTTTTCACAGTTCTCGCAAAGGTTCAAACACATTTTTAGTGAAACCCTGCCAGTCTATTTTAGGCTTGATTTAAAAGAAGAATTGTCATAAGTTGTAGAGATTGTTGACTCAACACATTCCTTAGTTTTCTTCAACTTACAAACTTAACAACTTGCAAAAAACTTTCGGCCAAATTTCATATCTCATTCTATCGTTATACTTTTGGCATCCACAAACAGTTTGTGTTTCGGGTTGTGTTCAAAATACCCCCGTGCGTCAAGTCAAAACTTTCCAAAGGTTGCGTCATGCTGTCACGATCTATAGCTGTTCTCTCCCATGTCATCTCATTCTTGGTGATAAATAAAAAATGGCAGAAACACAAGAACAGTAAAAACCCGCATAAAAGAACACGCGATCTTCCGTTCAGGCTAATTTTGCTCTTATACATCGGGAGCAATCAAGATGAAGATGTTCTCAAGGTGTTCTTTGTTTCTGGACAACAACAACTTTATTAATACATTTTCCACCTTAATTTTGTACAGTTTTTCTATTTATGAAAAATAGTCGTTATTCACATTTTACAGTGAGTGATAACCCGGAATAACTGAAGAAGCTAATCTAGTCGCGTGCCCATTATATTTTAAATTACATTGTTTTGGTTGAGGAAGAAAGAAACGCAAAACTAAACAAAGTAAACACAGAAACACAAAATTTACAACTCATAATTGTCAAATAAATACACAAATTACAAAACATCTAACTGTGCAAGATTAGAAGACAAAATTTTAGAGTTGAAGTCAATCATATCTATCGAGATAGTGACATTTGAGTTTTCTTTGGAAGCAACGAAATCTCAAACTTTTGAGTCAAAAACCCTTATACAGCTGACTGCCGATAACTCGAACCCTCGCTAACTCGAGCCTCCCGCTAACTCGAAGTAATTTTCATTTCCCTTCAGGTCATTTTCTAAATAATTTTACCCTCGATAACTCGAACTTCCGATAACTCGAACCTTTTTCTATTTCCCCTCAAGGTTCGAGTTATCGGAAGTCGACGTTACTAAATTTTTCATTATTAGTTGTAATTTTTGGGAGAGCAAAAGTAGATTTAGAAGCCAGACATGTATTGCAATTGTGTCTGCTCTTATTGGACGAAAAAAGTGTCAAAAGCTTTGGAAGGTTGGATTTCGAGTAATGGTATGTCATAAAGCATGCAGTATAGAAATGCATAGACTACTATTAATATAAAATTAATGTACAGTCACAATGTTTTAATAAATGAGTGGATGACACCAGCCTTAACTTTCCCTGCTGTAAAATTCTGTGTCTGTGTTGGTCCAGCACATATACATGTATTGTAATCTACCCTAATAGGTATTTTCAATTTAACTGGCACCCATTCAGTTCTTTTTTCATATGAAAACATTTTTTCAATTCTCAGGCTGAATTTGTTCTTATGTATGGTACTTTGTTGACCAAATTTCAGTTTGAGTGTTCTTAATGCACTTGCATGTTCTTTTATGCGGGTTTTACTCTAACAAAGGTCTAGTGTTAGAGGTAGATTGGCGATAAATGCAAACCGTACGTCTGTATATTACGTCGATAACTTAATAGAGTGTTTCTGCACTAACATTAGTACTAAAATTAGTGTTATTCAGCATCCAGTTCGACTGTGATCTTAGGACGTGGTACCGACTCTCCATTGACCACGGCGACTGGTGATCGATCACTTACAGACCTTGAAAACCATAAATCATCGACGCGCCTCCAAAAGTCTAGCTGCATCGTGTCGCTTAATCTCAAGGAGATGCTTATGTAAGTTTTCAACGGTGCTGGATTCTCTTGTTGCCCAGTCTCTTAATAACGACTGTGTACTTTCACCAGGATCAACACCAAATAAACTGACATCCACTTGCGTGTATCCCAACCTTCCTGCCAGCCTGGTCCAATTATTCCGTCCCTTTGGGTTCAGCAGGTTTGCCATATCATAGATAACATCGTATGGAAGTTCACGGACAAAAGACGCTAGAGACAAATAGAAATCGCACTTTGGTGAAGAAACTACCTAAAAATGTTTTGATTGTAGTTTTGTAATTTTGTGATGGGGATTACACAACTGTCAAATTCCTGTTCCGTCTCACAGTGATGGAAAATAACAGTTATCATAAAAAGTTGTAGTGAAATCGTTCGATCAGTATCGCACTGTTGTTGCTTCGTTCTCACGGATGTGGAAAATGACAATTATGGAAAGATTACAACAGTATCACACTGTTATTGCTGTTAATCCTACATTGACGGAAATTGATGGTTGATTGGTGAAAGATTGCAACAGTAATAATAATAATAAGAAGAAGAAGATAATAATAATATTACACTGTTGTTTGCTGTTATCTCACAGTCATGGAAATTGAAAGTTGTGTGACAGTAGTGATATTTCCACTAGTGTCACACTGTTATTGCTGTTAATCCTACACTTATGGAAATTGACAGCTGTGTGACAGTGGTGTAAGATTACAACAGTAATAATAATAATAATAATAATAATAATAATAATAATAATAATAATAATAATAATAATAATAATAATAATGTGAACACAAATATGGACAAGGATGTGGAAGCACTTCTGACCTGAA
>JAOBYH010628197.1:0-13611 GCA_025403525.1 Umimayanthus kanabou
AGCGAAATCTTTCTTGGCAAAACGCCTTTAAATGTGCAGAATTTCAATATGACAAAATATATCTTGACTTTCCAGGAACTGTTTGAAAAACTTGATAACTGCGTGATTGTCTTTTCAACCGCCGATCGGTCAATTCCCCCCTGTTGCACTGTTGGAACTGTAACACCTTTCAAAACAGACGCGTTATTTCTTTCGGGCTGAGTTCCAGAACGAAATAAGCCGTCTTCTTCAGTTGGAGGCCAGAGCTTTGTTTGTAAACAACCTACAACGAACGGGAGATAGTTTGGAGGATAATCAGCCTGTTATGAATATAGTTATGTCCAGTTCAAATCACTGGCATGTTCTACGATCTGATTGGTTCCTATCTGCAGTTCTAAACTTTCAAAGTTTTGAATTTGCAAAATTTTCTGGTTTCCTGTACAGTTCCAGTTTTTCTTGGAAAGTCAAAAACTTATAGTGAGTGAAATATTGACATGTGACGATTTTTTTTAACAAAATAGCTGTACAGCTTTTACTTTATAAACTAGAGGTTGTTCTATTTTTAAACAAAACCTTGCATCTGTTTTTAGCATTCAACTGGTGAACGCTCGTAGTGACAATAGTCCAGCACGTTTTAGGTATACGAATCGTATACGTTCTGTTAAACTACACAGTCCGAGCAATGTATGCTGGGAGAAAAAATTGTCTCCGGACAAAACTGTTTCAATATGGCGACGGCACTCGGGTTCGGTCAGGTCGAAAAAGTTGAAGTTTTGCGGGGTTTTTTTTAAACATAAGGACTTATTTCTTGGGAAACTTACGACTGGAGGATCGCTTAGGTAATTGCTGATCATAAACGGAACACAGCATTCATTATAGCTGTTTGCAATCTTGATAAAAGTTAAAAACAAAACCCTAGAATGACATTGTCAAATTCTCAGGCATTCTTCAAACTCCGAAATCGAGCAAGCCCTCTGATTGGTCAATTGCGCAGCTAAGATCAACATAAAGGCCGAATTACACGGTACAACTCTTGCCCACAACTCTCGCATGCAACCTGCTTACGTCACCCTTAGAACACGAATAGCCGTTTAAATTATGACGTCATATACTACCACTACCAGAATGCTTTGCCGACTTTCTTTTCTAAAACAATTACAGCCAATTGACTATACCAAGAAACTGATGGCAACTGTACATTTTACCACAATACCTTGCGAACCTAACACAGCCAGTGGACATGAAGAAAGCCATGTGTCTTTGGGAAAACTCATCTGTGTACTGACAACATTGTGTATGATAGTTTTTGAGGTGTTAGAAATTTTTATGAGCAATTTTAGGGTTTCGTGTGCTAAGAATTGTGGGTAATAATTGCCATCTTTTTCATCGTGAGGGAATAAAGGTTTGATCAAGAAAGAACTCTGGTGAAGATCTGGTAGTTGTAGTAAGTTGACGTCATCATGCAAACCTCCTATTGCGTCGTGTAAATCAAGTCTACAACTTGACGACGACTATTGTATTCAATTCGAAAAAAGTTGTAGCGTCATGAATCATGTTTGACAATGCTGGGAAAATCATACACGATACAAAACAGTAAAACGTCGAATTTAACGAACCTCTCTATAATGTGCTCGGTTTAACGAACCATATTTTATAGCCGGCAAAAGTTTCAGTAAAATATACGGAACTCAACCTCCAAATAACAAACCTCGAGTAAACGGAATTCTCGATATAACGAACACAATCGGGAAGCCCAAGTGTAAAGTCTACATCGATATGACGAAAAAATGTCAACACGCAACTAAAGAAGAACAACAGTTCATTATTTATACAAAGACTAGAAAAATGAGACATCTACAGTTCCGCTATTTTAGAAGCTTTTATATCTCTTTGTCTTTTGTAAGTTTGAAAATTGTTGTGGAGAAAATATGTGGCCGGAATTTCTAGCTCAATGCCCTTGTTACACTACTTTCCAACTATTTCTACTGAGATTTGTCCTCCATGTTTCCAAAAATTTAAAGACACATGAAAGAGTCAATGGCACACGTCCCACGATCTGTGCATTCCCTTCTTCGCGTTAAACCAGCTCTTTTATTACTGTATTTTGGCGTTAGATTTCGGTTAATGTTTTATTATAGACACAGACTCGCGTCCCGAGAAATCTTCAACGATCATGGAAAATACAAATGTTATTTACAAAATCGTTCATATAAAGAACTTATAAGGTTGGGCCACGCGAGTAACATTGAAATAACCAATACCAAGTTCAAATTCTGTTTTGGTTTATCTTTAAGTTTTGTTCTTTCTTTGTTTTGTTTATGGAAAATAAACTTACTGAAAATGTGTGGCTAAAAATGGTGGAAATGTAATAAGCGCCCAACCTAAAAGTCCAAAAAATAAATCAAACTAATACGGTAACTTGTGCTGCATCACATGCAAGTTAATATGGCCTCAAGTTTAATAGCCAAATATTTTTCCTAGGTTGCTCAAATATTGGAAACGCCTTTAATATGTAATGAATGAACCAGTATTCAACAGCACACTCTTTCTTATACAAGAACATCCCACTTTTGGGTCGTGGCTGAACACCGGTCCCAATTCTTTTTGGGACCACCGACAGCCTTAAATGTTCTTAGGCCCCTTTTACAGTATATGGTTTCGGGTACCCCAGAATACCCTGCCCCAAGATAACTTTACGGCGCGTTTACACGCTTTTTTTTTTAAATTTTTTTATAAGGACCAGTAAATTTTGGCTGCATGAGCCTGGGGTTGTTCTTATTTTTTCCCATACATTTGCTTAAAATTTTAGCCAAATCTCAGCCTGGGTGTTCTTATAAAGTTTGTTCTTACATGAAGTTTGAACTAGATTTTCCAGGCCGTCGGCAAATCCAGGTCAAACAACTCAACTAATATGAACATATACTGCAGGGCTCTGAACACGAGTCGGACAAATTCGAGCCGGTAAAATTTCCGTATCGGGGCATACTTTAAAGTATAATAATTAATATTATGCATGCAATATTTTACAAGCATTCGGAAAATAACCCTGAAACAAAACCTAACTCATGACAGTTAAGCTCCATGCAAAACTAAGTACGCCCCAGCACGGAAAGTATGCCTTCGAGTTAAGTGTATACACATGCTAAAGTTGTCCCATCTCCCAACATTAACCTTCCTGCCCTGGTGAGACAACTCGTCCCCCGAGACAAGTTCAAGATCCTCATGCATATGAACGGTTCGTTGAACCATAGTACTAACAATGGCCGGTGAACTTGTCAAAGAATTAGGTGAAAAATTATCCCGCCCAGGGTAACTCGGGGGAAGGGTTGTCTTGGGTTGCAGAGACCATATACAAGCTTTACATTTCTTGGGGTTTGAAAATTATGCCTGTAAACGTTTCAAATGTTGTTCCGGACAATGACCAAAATGCATTGCTCCATAATCCTCGGAGCTGGTTTACCTTCCATGTATCAGGCTAGAATCTAGAATCCACTGTCAAGAAGGCCTCAAAGCGTTTCTACGCTTTACGTTTGTCGAGGAGAAGCGGGCTGCCCAACTGTGTTCTCATCACAGTCTGTCGCACCTTTATTAGACCGATAGTGGAGTACGCTTGCCAAGTTTGGCACTACGCTCTTTCCATGTACATGTATCTGTCGGAGCAGCTGGAATCAATCCAACGCAGGGCCCTTCGCATTATCTATCCGGGAATAGATTACTCTAGTGTTACTAACGATTCTCAATTTAACCATCCTAGCTCAGCGCCGATCCTTTCTCTGCAACATTTTTGAACAAAATTGTACAACCCACCAACAAGATAAACAGTCTCATTCCTCCTAATACAACACTAATCTATAACCCGAGACGAGCCAATCCCATTTCTGTCCCGATGTAGAACCGAACGTTTTAAGAACAGATTTATTGTAGCCGGCACGAAGGCGTTTAAGGCGTCTGATGCAATATCTTTACATTCATAGCAATGTTTAATTTGTTTTCATCTATATTTCATATATTTTTATCCAATGTAAACCATAACAATTCAGAGTTTATCTGCAACTATTGCAATAAAGTTCTATTTATAAAAAAATAAAAAATAATAAAAATCGCCCGTTTACCAAAATCAAATATGAAAATACGCTGCTCTCTCGCGATATTTTAGTGGCGGTTCTCAATTCAATTTTCAAAAACGTTGTATAAATAAATCTTCATAACTACATTTCCGTTACAATAGCTACTTCTTGCAAATGCTGCTACTGACCAACATCTTAAAAAAGATTTCAGTGGCGCGTCACAAACACCAGTTACCAACGGCATCCTATTTTTACTCGTCACCGTCATTCATTGCTATTTCCAGTGCGAATCCTGTCTTCTGTGTCTGTTCTCATGGGAGACAAGTAAAGATATATTTTGATTTATGGAGGGTGAAAAAGAAACGTGTTCGTAGCTTTGTTTCGTTCTGCCTTCGGCTGCAACTTTTCCCTATTATCGAATATTCTTTTCTGTGCAGTTAGTATAACCTCCTCCCAACCTTTCAGCAATACACGGTTGGTCCCTTAGAACCTGCGCAGTCGATGAGATTGAAAACCGCAACAGTTCAAACAACAAGAATATATAACACAATATATACTCTTGGACTGCACAGTCTAAAAGTCTCGACGTGCTTACAGGCATGAAAAAATTAAGAATTTACATGTTTTACAAAATTATATACTAAAATGACGAAGACATATATAAATATTTACAAACGCATTGGAGGAAAAAACTAAAGTGATCATAAAACAACTAAACCACAAAGTGATAAGTTAAAAAACAGCTACTAAACTAAACTGAGCTAAAGCGATCTGCACTTTGCACACTAACAAGACCTACAGCTGCACATGCCAGCTATATTAGACCCAGAATAACTTGACAAAATAAATATAGACTTTCAAAATTTATCCTTGCTTGTACAAATCAAAGAAATATGTTGATCTCAGTTAAAAAGCTGCTTCGAGCCTAAACGCGATAACTGAGACAATACTGTTGGTCCGGGTAACATGATAAAATATCTAGGATCGATTGGTCGGTACTAAGTTTCTATTTGATGGACATTTTCCCAATTCTACTAGATCTGAAAACAAAATCATGCGTCAGCTGCAGAAAAAAAAAAACAAAGACCATATTGCTATTCGTTTCCGATCCAACACACTGTCGGGTGTAAGCTCTCAGCATGAACACGTGACTGTACAGTTGACTCAGTTTTGAATAAAAAGGTTAAAGGTTCGTCCACAAAATCTAGGGTTGATCGGCACCACAGAGCTTCCATTTTACTTCTGCTTTAAAAAATTTCTATTAAGCACTATAAAACACACTTGAGAGATTGTCATCGTTTGAACATCTAGCTAGCACCTTGTTTGGTTAAAGCGTAATGATACGATTTCTAAGCATTTCACATGCTTCACCTATATTGTTACTCATCATATACAACAATTAAGGTGGCAGTTACCACTACTTAGCGCTTCACTTACATACTTAGCACCCGCATCACCTATATTGTTATCACCCAGATACAACCCTGTAAGCTGACAGTTACCACTACGTAGGGCTTCACTTACATATTGAGCACCTGCATCACCTATATTGTTATCACCTAGATTCAACTGTGTAAGCTGACAGTTACCACTACGTAGGGCTTCACTTACATACTGAGCACCTGCATCACCTATATTGTTAATAACTAGATTCAACTGTGTAAGCTGACAGTTACCACTACGTAGGGCTTCACTTACATATTGAGCACCTGCATCACCTATATTGTTATCACCTAGATTCAACTGTGTAAGGTGACAGTTACCACTACGTAGGGCTTCACTTACATAGTTAGCACCTGTTTCACCTATATTGTTTAATTCTAGATGCAAATGTGTAACGTGGCAGTTACCACCGCTGCTTTCTACATCAAGTGTCAACAAGAAAGCCAGCGCAGCACAGTCTGAGCTATCAACATTGGTGTTACGTAATGTGAGATTAGTAAAATCATATTTCTTCAACACATGCTGCGCAAATGTTTTGTCTCCGTACTCAAACAAGCATCTGATTGCGACTAGACGATTTTTTTTAATACCAGAATTCAAAAGTTCACTCAGGATGATGTCCATTAGTTCGGCCGGGTTTTCTGAAGCTGGGACATTTCGCAGAAGGCCAGAAACAAATTGAGTCACAACTTCTGAACCACTTCGAATGACTTTCAGCATTTCCGTTGGTTGTCTCATTTCCACTAGTTTACGAGCAGCTAGGAACTCTTGGAGCGTTAAGTGAAGAAAACAGTAGTGAGTCTGTACCTTGTATGGGCCAGTTCTGCAGCGGGGCATGGAGTGAATGAAACCACTTTTAACCAGGTCGGAAACCTCATTTGTATCCAATGCTTCGCCAAGGTCGTTCTTCTTGAACACACATTTTTTTTCTTCAAGCAACTTGAGAGCAAGTCCTGATAGCTTGCTCAGCGTGCCTGTAACGGCTGGAGAAAACTCTTCTGTATCTGAAAACCTTTCCCCTCTGTACTCCGGGTGGTGCTTTTGGACGAACATATGAAGGACTCCTGCATAAAGTTCGGTCACTGTTGAAGGAAGCTTGACATGTTTTGCTGAGTCTGAGGTATTATTTGTGAGGAGCCATTGGAACAATGAACACACGATGAAACAGTTAACAGGAACATAACAAATTCCAGCAAGACTTGCATTTTCATGAATTTGATTAAGGACAGTGTTAGCCATTTTAACATTGTCCTTAAAAAAACTTGTGAAGTACTGTTCAACGTTTTTCGGTGCAAATCCCAATATTTCAGCCTTTCTTTGAAACTTTTATCAGTTTCAGCTGCTCACTTTCTTTAGGTCGGCTTGTAACAACACTGGCTCCAGAGAGAAGTTTACCAGCTGAGAGTTTGGCACACACAGCCGCAACACTCATTTTGTTTTCCTTTGGGATCTCTTGCAAAGTTCTGGCTTGGAAGCCGCTCTTGAACTCATCAAAGCCATCCATTATAATCAGTATAGTTTCTGGATGCTTACGAATGTACTCAAATTCGTCCTCATCGAGTTCGTATGACAAATTGAGGAATTCGTGAAGAGTTAAAGGTTCGACAATGTGGTTGAGTTGGCGAAAGTTATAGAGAAAAACAAACCTAAATTTTTTCTTCTTCTCTTCACCACTAAACAAGCGATCAGAAGCCCAGTCTCTAACTAACTTCATTGAAAACATTGTCTTGCCAATTCCTGCTCTTCCTGTCAACAGAATTAGATTGGGATTTTGAGTATCTTTGTTGGGCATAAACAACTGCTCAGCTCTTTCAATGACAGTATCAGTGGGAGAGGCATAAGAGTGCAAAATTTCTTCTCTAGACTTGTCTTCAAATGCATATTCGATTCGCCCATACTGAATGACCAGGTTAGTGAAAATATCATCAACCTTGAAGTCTTCAAACAACTCTTCCAAGGTTTCGGTCGAACTTAGAATCGAGTTCTTCAGCTTCTCAGTTAGCTCTTGGAATGGATAATCTATAACGAAAGGTAAAAAACCATTAGAAACGCAAACAGTGCAGATGCTTTATTCAATCAAAGTTTAATTCAGTAGCACTGTCACTTTCCCGTCTTGATCATAAAAAAGTTATTAGCTGCAACACTGCCCAAAATGTTTGCCGAATCCGTGCACAAAGCACTCAGTCTAAATGTCCTTATATACTGTTAAATTCACCAAACATTTTAGTTGTTACAAGTAAACGTTCTTAGGCGCATTTAGCAGGAACGTAATTTATGTTATTTTACAAAAGAAAACTTTAACATTACTGATTAATCCTAAAGTCACGAAAGTAAATTTTATGACAACATAAAACCTCTAAAAATTAATATAAGTAATTACAAAATATTAAATCGAGAAATATCGAAGTCAATTTGTAGTTATAGTCCCAAGTGAAATTTGCTTGTAACTCGCGCATCTTCTCCCACGTTATTTACATTACTTTTGATTGGGTATCAAAGTTTCAATTTTCCCGCCAAAAGCTGACCGTGGGAAGAAAAGCACGCCATCGTAAGAAAAGCTGACGAAGTGGCAATAACTTGCTCGCACGCGTACGGCAAATGAAAGGACTACTGAGCATACAAAACGGGCCTCAGCTTTTGTCAGCGGAAATAGCGGGCAAGTTTTGCAGGGGAAAAAATACGAAGCAACTACATTTACTTGGTCAAGAAAATTGCTTTTATGTTTCATATTTCCAGTTTTATACCAACGTTCAGAGTGTATAGATGTGGTAAAACTTTAGTTAGAAAGTCTAACCTAGGTTTAATCCAGAATTCAATTGATACTCACACGGATTCCAAGATGAAGAGAATGAATTAATTTAGGCCAACCCTGGTAGGGTTTGAAATTAAGACTGGAAAGCCGGCATTAGACAGTCGATTAAGCCATGGATCGGTTAAGATTACTGTACACCTCAGTGAGCGGTGTATTCGGTTATCTGTCCGTAATTCCGTTAACATACGGCAATTATCCATAAATTCGTATACTACTGGAAAGCTTGTAAAATTATCTAAATGATGGTATGAACCATTTTGGTAAAGTCGCTTTTGTAAGCAAAAAGAAGGGTGATGTTTACGACCTGACGCTTTCCCTTCCCAATGTTCCAAGTCGCTCAGATTTCACTTTCAGCCTTCTATTAGTTTACAGAGTTTGCATACAAGTTCTGCTTCGGCGATTTAAAATTGTGCACGTCATTCACACTTTGGAGCTGATTGAAGAATATGGTGAGGTTTCACGAAGATAAGTGGAGAATTGATCCCATAAATAACTTCAACTTAGAACTTCACATAGCACAAAGTCGTGCAGAAAATTATTTCGAGAAATTTGACTTTGAGAAATGAGTACACGAGTGACAAGTTAGTTCTGATGAAATCTCTTCTTCGCAATATCTCCAAAACAGCTGGAGATTTTCGGGAAAAAATGCATCTTCAAGATTTTTCTCACGGCTACCTACAAAGGTCAAAAATCTAAATTTCTGATAATTTGGTCCATTTCAATGTGTACAGTACCCTTATACCATCTTCAAAATCATGTTAACCAGCCCGACAGTGCCAGTCAATCTTTTCTGAGGTCATACAGAAAAGTTCGGGTTTATGTTCACTTTGTTCATTTCTAGAATCGAAGTACCACAGGTATTCAAACAATGTTTACTCTTCCAACTGTCTGGGTTTCATTTTCCATCGAGTTTCGCTCGGGCTGGCTAGATTTTGGTGGGGCTAGCTGAAAATTGAGTTGGGCTGGTTGAAAAATAAGACTAGGCCGGTTATGAAAAATGCAAGTGCCAGTTTGGGGTAAATCTTCCACATCGAGCACAAACTAGTTGGCAAAACAGCGTGGTTATATATTAGTCATAATAATATTGCAAAAACCAAACTACTTTTAGTAACTCTAACTCACCAGAATTGCAACTCGTACGGTTGCTGTGTGCTTCATGCTTCAGCCTGGTGTCAGTGTCCGACTGTTTGCTATCCACTAAATGTTTCAATGATCTGACCTCTCGTTCAACTAGAAAAAATTATTGTGCGCACAAGATTAGCTTTGATATGATTGTTTGTGAGGATTACCCAACCTGTGTTAAATTTAGGTACATCTAGGAAGCTTAAAAAAATAACCTCCTCTATGTTGGCCAATCTTGTCCGTAATTCAATTTTTCTTTCGTGCAAAACGCGAACAAACAGAATTTGGATATTGTTATTTCAATTTTTTTTCTAAGATTTTCACAACACAATCCCAAAGATTTTCTTAGAACTTCGGGCATATCGGCTTTTCCCCGATAGCGTCTGAAGAGTTTATGACTACTACCAATATGTCTCAACTTTTTCTTAACAATTTTTCAAAAAATGTCAGTAGTTCCAAAGACTTCCCAGTAAGGTCAGACCAATTTAATTCTTGGTTCTCGGATAGTTGACCCGACAGCCCAAGAGCAAAGAGAACTAAAGGGAGGGGGTACCAAAAAAGCCGAGATACAAAAACAAACGGAGGGTATAACTTGCCAGAAAGCAGCAGTTGAGATAAAGGTGTCTAAGGTATAGTATGTCCAAGAATCCAGACACTTCTAGAGGTGTCTAGACACCTTTTGACACCTCGAGACACATCCGCTGTTGAGACGGTCTCTTAAGGTGTCTAGCTATGTCCACCTCTGGAGATGTCTGAACACCTCTGGACACCAGCAACCACCTCTGGACACCAGTAACCACCTCTGGACTTGTCTAGACAATCACTGACACAAGGGATGCCTACCAGTGTCTGGATATATCTAGACATGTTTATACACTTCTGGAGAACTATAGACACTTCAAGTCTAGAACCCCCTGACACGGCCAGGCATCTCTGGAGATGTTGAGACATCTCTGGACACCAGATGTGTCCAAAGGGAGGCTTTAAAGCACTCCCAGGTGAAAAAGTAAGAGAAAGAAAGGACTAAAATATTTTAAAAGTAGGATTTTGGAGGCAAAAAGTAGGAGAAAAGTAGGAGAACGAGGGCTTAGGAGGAGCACTTTTTGTCGATACACCAGCGCTGATAGATATAAAAAGCGCGTGCTGTAGTGTCATTGAATAATCACTATGACTAAACAGAAGAAGGAACTTAAACGTAATCCAGATATTGAATACTGACACTACAAGTTAAGGGTCGGAGCAACTACAAAAAGAGAATATCAGTGACAACCGTGCTTTCATTTTACACACAGTGAAGTGTAATTATAGTGTTCTATCAAACAGTCTATTCATACAACATACCAAACAGTTATAATGCTGAATGTTCTGAACATATTTCAAAATACAAATATCAACTTGTTTCCAACTAAAGCAATTTCTTACAGCTCGCATGAACAGGCTGAAACCTGATGCATGGGGACACACGAGTCCACAAAAATGGTTAGATAGGTATGGCTGGAATTCAACTGTCACTTAGCAAACTTGGCAAGAGAAGCACAAAAGCTATCCATCATTTTTTTACACTTTGTCTTTCCATCAAGATCTTGCTTTTCTTTGTGAGTGTTCTCAAGATTCTTTTGAGTTGACTCCATCTTCTTGGTTGCTACCTCCATCAACTCTTGGGCAACAGTGATCTCCACCACGTTCTTGTCTGTTATGGCTTTCTGTAGCCTTCCGCCTCACCGTACAACCCCTCCACCACCTGCAGCTCCTCCTTGCATTTATTCTGTTCCTTACTGACAGGTTTTTCTGTCGTCCAGCTTTCGCTTCTTCCTCTCCATAGACATAATGGCTTCCTGTTATTCTTTATCTCCTTTTCTCTCTGGTCTTTCAATCTCTGCTCTTTGGCCTTCTTTTTCTCTTCTGCCATCCGGGTGTGATATACACTGTGAGCAGATCTGCGGGCTTGCATCAAGAATTGAGTGATTGGCATAGCATGGGCTTTGCGATGTTCTATAACTCTGACTGCATCTTTGGTTGTTCTCAATGCACTGATTGACTCATCTGACAACAGAGTACGTTCAATGTTGACAGTTTTTTTGTTTGTTGACAGGTAACGCTCAACTTCAGCATTGCTGTGCTGTGGGCAAGGTATAGGGGGGCTTTCACTAGTTTGGGCAGGATTGTATACTGCGCTGATCCCAAAGAGTTATTCTGTTCGAGTACCCTCTTTCAGCAGTTATCAATGCGTAGATACTCGTCTGAACCAGCCTCTCGGCACCAACTCTTGTGCCTGGTAGAGCATCCATTCGTCTGTTAGTAGGCTGATCTATTTTTGGCAGTTCGTACAATAGCTTGAACCCCGCATTCAGCCTTCTGTGGCAGTGGATGCAGTGATGCAAGGTCTTGCAGAATATCTTTTGCAAGACTTTGAGGAAGCTTGCTGAACCGATGCTCTGTAGCAGTTTGTTAGAACTTACTCATTCCCATGATTGGACAGGGAACCATCCGTGGACAGGGACGTTAAGCCGATGGTCTAGTCTCCCGACGTTCAATCGAGGGACTTAAAAAAATCCACACATTTGTTGATAAGAGTAGGCTAATGCCGGTGTTGTGGACTGTTAACTGAGGGCGCAACTTAATGTCTCAGACAAAAAAAAACATTTTGAACCGCTTGTAGGAGCCTGGCTTAGACCCTCAACCACCGAACCTTGCATTTGTTGTCACAGTTTGCTGAAAGTAGTAATCTCAAGATAAAAGCAGGAATAGTAGGAGCAGGGTCAAAGACGTACGAAAAAGCATGAAAAGTAGGATCACTTGAAAGCCTGTAAAGGTTTCAGGAAATCTGTGGACACCTAGAGACCTCTGAACACCTCTATATCAACTCCTGTAAACTATGGTTATACGACTCAATCACGAAGTGATTGCTCTGTGAAACACAAACTAACATTTTTCAAGTTCCTTCAGAGAAACTTTCAGTGCAGAGAAATCAAAAGAAATTAATTTGATCCAAAGAAAGTTAAGTCAAAGTGTACATGTAGAACTACTGTTTTTTCATGGAAAATAGATAGTAACTAACATGCTGTGTTTCTTGTCAATTTCTAAACCTTATTTATTAGGCATTCTAATACACCACTGTGACAGACATGCCTTTGTGACCGAAAGAAGTCGATTTCAGTGTAAAGTGAAAGACAGTGCAGTAAATTAGCCATTTTACCAAATAAAAATACTCCTGGAACTGAAAATTTATTTTGCTTTTTTCCTGTTTTAAAAACCAGCACCGTGATTCTCAAAGAAAAAACAGTTTGGCAGCCAGGGATTTTTTTTTTTGCTTTTTCGAAGAAACAGGACTGCCGATTTTCGAGAATAAGAATTCGTCTGACCATATTTTAGAAATATTCTTCCAGGTATCGAAATTTTTCCATATAGTTTAAAGCAGGCCATGCACTTGACTTGAAATTTCAAAACTTTATTTATTTAAGGGAAATTTGCTTTGACCGAGTGAACTTTATTCTGGATATTGAGGGACAATTTTTGACAAGAGTGAGACGGCTGATAAGTACATACAGAATAATTTACAAAGAGTTACCTGTCTCAATGATCAATTCAGTGGACTTCACTCTTCCTGCCTCTGAGGTTTTAGCACTTTGTTCAACTGAAAAACAAGTTCATGCTTAAAATGAGGAAAAATTGAGACGTAATAATGGGATTCTCTGTAGATCAAGGGAAGTTCAATAGCTAAATGAATTAAGATACTGGACAAAAATCCAAACAAGAAATTTGCAAAACCATACCTTTTTCAACGATCTTTGCATCTGATGTATCTCTGGACTCGACAAGCCTTGCCTCTGACTGAACGATCTTTTGTTCAACTGAAAGACAGATTCATGCTTAAAATGAGGAAAGAGGGAGAAGATAAAACGGGATTCTCTCTAAATTAATAAATAAATAAATAAATAAATAAATACATACATACATACATACATAAATAAATTGAGTTACAGTTCTCTTGATTTGATCATCTTAATTCTAAAAAATTAGCTCCGTAGAGCTCAAGGTGTGGTCAGTTGCATAATTTGAAAAACTGTTAATTATAATAGAGGTATTTCTCTGATACTGGAATAGAAAATGACTGAAAAATAGTGATGAATAAACGACTGTAAAAGACAACACAAAACAACATAGTTACCAATCCTCCGGCATTCAGCT
>JAOBYH010628308.1:0-13610 GCA_025403525.1 Umimayanthus kanabou
AAATAAATAAAAAAATAATCAGGAAGAAAGAGAAGTGAGAAGTGGCTTAGCTATCAAGAAGAGAAGATTTTAAGCTTCTGACAAACGCTGTGAAGGTACTTGTAGATTGAATGTCGACGGCTAGACGGTTAAAAATTTCTGGTCCTTTACATCTAATAACAAACTTTTTAATATTAGTTCTACAACTGGGGATATGAAATTGCTTAGCGCTTCTTGTATTATAGCTATGAATTTGAGTATTTGTAAGAAACAATCAATGTTTGTAGTTGGTCGATCGTCCGGGTTGGTGAAGTCCTGAAGAATGTGGTTGGTTGTGACCGACGTTTCAACAACCTGTATGGACGTCATCTTCTGAGCAAGTGTTAGGTCAGTTATACAGTTCGTATTCATTGCGTTAGATCCATATGTCAAGCAACGAAAAAGAACATGTAATAGTTCTTCCATACAAACAAACCCCCAAAAATTGCCTGTTATGACAAGCAATTTGACCAAAGAAAATCGAAGCGAACTGGTAAAGTATTTTCATGAAACCAATCTTCATTTATTGGGCTACACGGGCTATTGCTTTGTAGGAACCGGGGGGCCCCACAATCGTATATACACTTTTTGAGCGCAGGTTGATGTGTGCATATGTACCTGGCAGCCAGAGTAGATGCTAAGTTCGTTGACAGAGGGATTAAGGTGGTCACGTACCATATCAACCTTTGTTGATCAAAACCCATATTCAGCTTACTCACCAACGCAGAAAAAAACAGCTTTTTAGAAAACTAGTCTTCCGGTAACTACTCAGTATGTCAGTTGGAGCACAATGGACGTTTTTTGAATTTCCAGTTGCCGCTGGTTACAATGACTTGACTCGTTTTTGCAGTGTTAGCCTGTTCCAATGTGGATATGAGCTATTCACAACTCTCGCCGGTATTTATGCAGATTCAACATCAAGTGAATCTGGGTAACACGTGACCAGACCCAACCAGGGTCTTTCTCTCGGGAGAGGAAAGAGCCTGGGTACGAGGTCGACCCTGCAGAAAGCTGTTGTCACTGTAATCAGCGGCAACTGGTAAATCGAAAAAGGTCTACTAAGCTATTGCGCGTTTTTACATTGTGACTCAGTGAAGGAATTAAAGCTCAATAGCTCATAAATATAAACTGTTGTAATATTTCATTTTTTTCTTTTCTTGCATTGTATATTGTTATTTTTTTAAAAACAAATGCTGTAAGAAATGTATAGCAGTTGCAGTGTGATACAATAAAACTGATTTAAAAATAAAGCTCAATCGCGAACTCTTTAATTTGCCGATTAGCAAAATCAAAACCCAACACTTTGCAATCAGAAAGACTACAAGGAAAGTTGAACATTGGAATCCGAGCGACTCAATGGCCTAAGACAGCGAGTTTTGTATGGTACTGCAACATTTTGCAGTGAAAGTAAAGTAAAGTAGAGTAGAATCGAGTAGAGCAAAGTCATATTATTTATTCAGGCTTACACGTTAGATCCACAGGATGTACTCTCTAATGTGCCCCCACCACAACACCGGGATTACCCTACTCTCTTGGAGAGTGTGCGTGTTCTTGTAAGTTCCCTGTGATAGCATTTAGGAGACTGGACCAACGACTAAACACCTCTGTCCGCGGACGATGTAGTGAAGTGACAAGAGGAAAAAGTACAAACAGTCAATGTTTTTGCGATTCTTGATTTAGCCGATAGCTGACACGCACTGTCTCATACACACTTTTGTTTGTAGGAACCTTTTTTACAAGAACGCGAGGCTGAAATATGTCCAAAATTTAAGTTGCTAAGACATACTCGAGACTGACAGAAACAGGCGAAGAACTTCTGTTTTGGATACTGCACAAAATCATGGAATTAATTTGCTTATCGGCTGTTCGTCAGTGCAACAACACCTATGGTGCTGTGCTTGGTCCCCACACACTAAAAAAGACGTGAGCAACATCGAAAGTATCCAAAGAAGAGCTGCCAGATTTATCCGCGGCGATTACGACCGTACCAGCAGTGTAACATCAATGACCAGGGACCTCGGTTGGTCATCTCTGCAGTCTCACCGCACGGTGCACGATCTGACACTGTTTTACAAAATCTATAGTGGGGCAGTTATCATCCCGTTCCCCCCCTCCCCGAACTCGTTCCCACCTAACGCAGAACCAGGGTCAGCCAACAATATCATCGAACATTCATTCATCCATGCACCTCTGTAGACTCTTATAAGTATTCTTTTTTTGCACGAACCGTTCCCCTACTGGAATTCGCTCCCTCCTACAGTCGTAAATGCAAACTCCCTTACGTCCTTCTACTCCCAAGTTAGCAATATGTATTGAGCCATTAAATTGTACCAGCTGCACTCACCAACACCGTAGCACCATATTAGTGTTGTTCTCTACACTGTAATCAGTAAATCAGTCCTAGTATTTTTAATTCTATTGCACTGTACTCACTTGCACTGACTGACCACCATTGCCATATTAGTTTCTAAAGGCAATTATTCCAATTAAAGATTAAAAAAAAAAGATTAAAGATGCACAACTTTGCCTTAAATCATTTTTAATAATTATTGTTGCTTTCTTGCCGGCCAGGGAAGCGGTTAATGAATTAAGTGTATTTACGTTTCCAGTCGGTTTGTGCGAATGGGGAATAACAAATGTACACCAAAAAATTAGACGTTCTTTTTTTTTTTTTTTAAAAAAAAGAGTGTACTATCTTCATGTTTTGACGATTAGACTTCGCTACTTACAAATCGAACTAGACTATCTTGGTTTATATGACAAGTATTTAACTCATCGTCTTCGTCTTCTATACAATAAAAGTGAAATTTAAACGAACACGGTTCGTTTTAAATGTTATTGTTCGTCAAAAAGCATCAAACATACCTTCGTCTCTCTCAAGGACCTAACTCCAAATTCAAGGGTTTCAAGTCCTTGAAAAGAGAAAACAAAAATCCAAGGACTTAGAAGGACCGTACGAGCTCTGTTTGTAGGATCAGGGTTGATTTTTGACGGTTTTTAAAATATCGCGAGTGGGTAAATTTTATGAATATTGTAGTTAATGCATTTAATATTGGTGATTATTTATATGTGTGATACTGTACGCAAACAACATATTTCTGATTTGTCAAACATGTAATCACTCGAAAAATAAGAAAGGAAAATACACAAAACTGTACAAAAGTAGGCAAGCTACAAACAAATAAGAAATATCACAGAGTATTACAACAGGGTTATATATCAGGGTTTTGAAAATAACGAGTACACAATTGGAATCTTTGTTGATCTTAAGAAAGTATTTGACACCGTAGACCATAACATACTTCTTGATAAACTTAATTTTTATGGTATACGTGGAACATCTCTAGACTGGCTTGCTAGTTATCTTTCCAACAGGCAGTAATATGTCCAGTTATGTACATGATCATGCCTCTCCATACAAGAAAATTAAATGTGGAGTCCCTCAAGGCTCTTGTCCTTGGCCCTCTTCTTTTTCTGATATATATCAATGAGATATTTTCCATTCTTCTAAATATCTCTCTTTTATTCTTTTATTCGTCACAAGGACATTCCCACTTTGATCAATACTGTTAATAGTGAACTCTATCTTGTCTCCTCTTGGTTCAACGCTAATAAACTTACTCTCCATCCTGATAAGACTAAATTTATTTTATTTCATCCCTCTCGCAGACGAAATTCACATAAATATCAATGGTGCTCCTTTTCACGAGTCGAAAACACTAAATTCTTAGGAGTAATTATTCATCAAAATCTCTCCTGGAAACCTCATATTAGTGCTGTCAAAGAGAAAACATCTAAAGTCATCTATGGTGTCATGTACAAATCAAGACAATATCTACCCCCTAACACCCTTAAGACCTTATATAACTCTCTTTTCTTGCCATATATTAATTATTGCAACCTTATTTGGGCATCTACCTATGATTCTTATTTATAACCTCTTTTTTTACTACAAAAGAAAGCGATTCGCATTATTACTTTCTCACCTCCTCAAACTCACACCAAACCCCTTTTTCATAAACTCAGTATTTTGCCTATTCACTCTATCTTCAAGTACCAAGTAGCTTGTTTTGTCTTTTCACATATAAATAACTTACTCCCTGCTCCTCTTTCTTCACTTTTTCACTTCAATTTTGAATATCATGACCATTTTACTCGCTCCAGACTCAATTTGCACAAAGTGTTTGCTAAACACCATCTTTCAATGCGCTCTCAAGCTCCTTCTATCTGGAACAGTCTTCCTCTTACTTTTCGCAATTCTCTCAATATTACAAACTTTAGAAGTAATATAAAGAAACATTTTTTGAACAACTAAATAAGTGTCTAAACTAATATTATTTGCATATTTCAATCTTGATTTCTGAATTACTATTATTATATTGAATTACTGATTGAAAGTAGATAATATTTTATTTTATTTATTAATATTTTATTTATTTATATATTTATTTTATATTTGCATGTGATAATCTTAGTTTTGTGAATTTGTTAGTCCTGTCTTCTCTTATGTCAATCCTCTCTTATCATGCTGACCAGGCCATTTAAGCCTCTGGCTTTGGCTTTTCTTGTAAAATTAGTTATTCTGTATAGGACAAAATAAAGTATTGTATTAAACAATAGGTATTTATGAAATCAGATAAAAGAAGTGTTTTAATAAGTTTATTATTGTTTACAAGCATGTTTTTTTCTCTCGCAAAATTAGGAACATTTCGTTACATGTTCAATAAAATGTTTTCACTCACATTTATTTCGGAATTAGTTTCAGAAAAACCACCTGGAGTCTATGTAGCCATATTTCCTTCTTTAACATTTATACTTTAGGTACCTTAAATCAATTATTTACAATAAAGCTTTTAAACGCATCTTGCAAGCTTATTTTTAAATACCTAACCATATGTTTCTGTCTGTGTCAAAATATTGGGACTTGATCAGTGATTTTAGTTCACCAAAGTTGGAGATGATACTATGTCTGTTCCACACTTAACATAAATTGGGATGTGCAAAAAACTTCCGACACTGTATTACAAACTATTCATTACTTAATACACCAAGCTTCAGTTTTGATCATGTTGCTGCAGAACCCTTGCACCTGGGAGGGGGCGAGAGGAGCGGGTAGAGGGCTGAGGGGAGGTACTGGTTACAATGTAGGTACAATGGCCATGTATGTGTAGCTCATTGGGCAGAGTTTTTAAGCTGTTTTGCTCTTAAATTGGGTATACATTTTGAAAATGTTGCTCTGTAATCAGATATTTTGGGACACCCAAAGAACATGGATAAAACATATTCCTGATAGCCAAGACCATTAAAACCTGGCATGTGCTTTTGAACAACTTGAAAATGAATACTGATTCTAAGGTCAGGTCTGAAATTGGGTAACACATACATGTATTTTCGTTTTAAGGAGTCAGCGGTCAGGGTTCTTATGAAATGGGCTGCATATCCCACAAAAAGTTTGACTAACTACCCCCCTGACCCTTGCATCGTAAAGTTGACAGTGTTGTAGAACACTAGGTTAAATTGTCAAATGGAAGCACTGAATGAACTCGGACAAAATAATGACAGTACAGATTAAGCTTAGTTTAACTGAAAATCTCATAGTTTTCTAATGCGCAACAATTGCCATAAAATAGGTGTAAGACAATCGCAAGGGAACATTGACTAAAATCTCCAGGGTCTACTGTTTAGCACTTGGAACCCAAAACTGCGAGAGCCAGATCACTTATCAGATTTAAATAGTCTAACCATTACCAGTACATGCTTTGGTGTTGTATTAATAGCTTTTTAATTTACATTACAGTATAACCAATTCTGAGTTTGTTTTCTAAAAATTTTATATAATTTATATATTATTTTTTCTTGAAAAACACATTTTATTTGTGTACAGTACATGTATACTCAAAGTAAAATACTCCACGTAAATGATAATTTTAGTACACATTACTACACCATAACCAAATAAATATTAGCTTGTTATTTGCCTATAAAATGAGCTCCAAATCCCATATTTATACACTGACTCAGTACAGTGCATTTAAATACAGTTACATGTAGTTAGCTATCATTTTGTTGTTTGAAATTACAACATAATATTATAACAACTATACTATATAACTGGCTTGATCCACCCTTCAGTCTTTGAATCAGCGACTTTTTTGCTTCAGTTATCGAATTAAAGATGTACCTTTTTTGTAGCTCTTGGCATTCTTTCTGTAAAAAGTGAAGGGAATTAAAAAGATTGACAATCAGTACATCTGCAAATATACGTGTACACACTGTGTACAAGCGTAAGCAATACTGTGTACTTCTTGTTAGATTTAGGTTTGATACAAATATATGTAGATTTTATATTAAAACCCATTAAGGTATAAAATAAGGTCTGACAAAAACATACATGTACATGTGGTTCCCGACTGACCTTAAGTTGCAATCATCAAACTGCTGACTCCAAAACTGTTTTTTGCTACTGTTTTACTGTGGTCCTATTATTTTAAGAACCAGGCAAAGCAGGATATAATAAAAAAAAATTATTTTTTCTAGATTTTAATTTTGGTGTACTTCAGTTGATTTCGAACCTGCAGCCCTTCTCTTTTTGAAATACAATACAATGATTTCTTAGTGTCAAATTGTGCCTTTTAATTCTGAAATCATAAGTAGCCTCCCAGAGGATGCTTATTAATTTTCCTAACAACAAAGGGTTCAACTGCAAAGGAAGATAAATGTCTTCAGTAAGGCTGAATGCAGTAAACAAAATTACAGCATCACTTTTAATTAACTAAAGATAAAAAAAATCAAAGTCACTGTCTTTGTTTGCACCTCTGTAAAGCTTGAAATTCCCTTTTTCCCTATTTTTACTAAAATTTGTCAGCAACTAATTAAGTTGGCATTGTTTTAAATAAAATAACTAAAATAAAATACAATATTAAATTTAATGCGCTGGTAATAATATTTAACAAGAACCCCAAATATATATGTTTATTTAGTATGGTCCAAGTAGTGCAAACTGAAGTTCTACACTCAATTAAATCAACAACCATTTTGCCCTATACATGTACAAGTAAAAGAAAACCAGAAATACATTCAATTGGTTGGGTTTAGCAAAACAAGTCTCAAGATGAATTGCACAAAGACTTGAACCTACATGCTAATTGAACAAAATTGATTACTAACAAATTAAAACTAGGGAGAACAATTTGGCATTGTGAACACCAGTTGTTATAAATGTATTTATAGCAGAAATAAAGGGTCAAAAGCACCAAGCCATCAGGGACTGACAGCTTTTCAACTAACTTATTCTTCATTGTATTTCCTTGAAATGTATCACAGAAATAAACTTTTCATGATACATGTACAGACATATTTGACCAAAACTGATCAAGCTCATTGCTAAAAAACCACTACATTTGCTTTATGACCCACATTTTTGTCAAGCAGATTGGTTTCCACGGTACAAAGAAAGCTAATTGTCTGCCACAGACTCTATGTGTTATGTTTCAAGAAGCCTATTGTCAAAGTTTAGGGTAATTGGCCATACAACTTCCCAATGAATACAAATAAATCATTAGTGACATTTTTATAGCATACATGTAGCCAAGTTGTCACTATGTTTTGAAATAAGAGGTGCAGCTAAGAAAATACTGTAGGGGACACTAAACCAACCTTTGAGATTACAACTGACTTCTCAACATTTTCTAAAAGTATTTTTAGCTAAAGCATACAGTGCAGTAAATGGTCAAATTTGCCGGTGGAAGGTTTATCTTGGCCACCCTGCATGACAGGTACAAAAACCCTTAATTTAACTCATTTTTAACCCTCTCACTCTGACTAAGTTTAATATCAAAATATATCTTCTCATAGTATCAATACAAGACAAATTGATTAGTTGTGAGAATTAGGGGATCGGCCATCCACACTAAACTCTCCAAGATGAAAAGCAAAATGCTCTACTGAAGCACTGTGCACTCCTGTTTTTATAACATAACTGTACCTTGTATTTCTATCGTGAGAAAATGTTATCCTCCTCATCGGCATCAAGTGCTTCCAACAGCCAGTCATCCAGATGGCTTGGACCCCCATTCCTTTCTCTCCCCCTCGGAAACTCTCTATACTCCAGCAGCTTGGACCGTCTCCTCTCTTTAGCATCGTCTGGCAATCCCAAGATGCATTGCAGCAAACCAAACAGAATGCAGTATACACCGCAAACACCAGCAGCACATCGGAACACAACCACTGGACCGTAGAGCTGATACAGCAATGAGACCCCGACTCCTCCCACAAAAGTTCCAAATAACTTGTACACCATCACAAATATAGTCTGCATTGTTCTTTCCATACCGTGAGGAGTTGAAACCATAGCATATGATGCACAGGCATGCCACATTGTAGTTTGTGAAAGTCCATGCAATAGTTCTATTGGAACTATAAGCCATGGGTCTCTGATGTATGAAAAATATAAAAATCGGCCCCCATAAGAGAGCATTGACAAAAACATTATCCATTCTTGTCCGATGCACCGCATCAGATATGGTGCCAAAACATGCATGAAAAGTTCTGAAAATCCAATGGTTATCAGAATCAGTCCCATGGCCATGTTTGATGCATTAATGTCCTGTAAGTACCACATCATGAAGTTACTGTGCAGTGATTCAGCAACACCTATTGCCCATAAGATCAAAAGAAAACTCAATATATGGATATCACAACACAGGAATTTACATGTACTCGCAAAGCGCAACTGTCGTGGTGCCTGGTGGTTGTAATTTTGAAACAGAGTTCCGAAAATAAATGCAGCTGCACCAAAAAAGACAAAAACATAAAAATGCAAATAAAAGCTGTTTTTCAGTCCCAGAGAGCAGCCATAAACCCCAATAGCCACAGCCACAGTTCCAGCACCAACCATGAACCCGAAGGAGCCCCAAGCTCTGTTTGCAGCCATGCTGTTTCCTCTGCTCCATTGCAGAATGTCCGAAGTGAGGCTGTCGCTCAAGCTTTTTATTGGAGAAGAAACAAACTCAGTAACAAGAATTAGGATTAACAAAAGCTTAAAAGTAGGATCTATTCGAAATCCAATCAATTGAAACCAAAAGTCTCTCTTGATATGACTTTTCTGTGATGGAACAGTGATATTACTGGTCACGTGCACGAAAGGGTCCGACACTGGCGTGTGCCCCCTTAAACTTGACGAATGATTTAGAAGGACCGCGGTTGCGTCATTTTGTTGTGAAGCCGGAATTTCTCTGTTTCTGTTGCTTCGACGTCTCCGAGAAGAATCCAAACTTTTGGAGAGGGATGCATCACTACTGTAATTTTTCGCCTGAGGTGAATAAGTTTGAATTTCATTTTCGTCTTCAGTTTCGACCGGGGTAACAACTTGCTTTCTCGGGCCTGTACGTGAATTATTGACTTCGGCACGTGCTCTCGAGATGAAAGGATTTGAAGCTTTCGATTTAGTTATTCCAGAAGTATTCAGGTGAGTTTCTTGGTTTACATTATTGTCATTTGATCTTGTGTAGTTTATACTTCGTTTTCCCTGGCATAAGTATGCTCCAAATCTGCTATCGTCTTTGTTTGCGAGCCCAAGACATACATTCAACGCAATTCCGGCCATCAACATCAGAAGCAAGAAGCATTTCCGTTTGTCGAATCTCTCTGCACTTAAACACCAAATTGGCGTGCTCCAAAACGATATAAAACCTCTACCAGCTCCAAGCAGTCCTGACTGGAAAGCTGTTAATCCCAGGAGACGAAAGTAAATGGGCAGGAACGGAATTAAACTCGCTAGACTCGCGGAGTAAAATAAATTAAAGATTTTTGGCGCCAACAGAAAGCGATTTATCAGCGACGAAGGTCTGTGTCTATTCCACTCGCCCATCATTTCTCTTCTGTTTATTCAGAGAACGAACAACGTTGTCGATGGATTGTGAAGCCGAGGAGCGATGTTGTGAATGAATTATGAAACAGCCACGTCAACAATGATCGCTCTTTATAGCAGGGTAATTTATGGACATCAGCTGAATGAGTTGAGTGTCAACGAATAATACGAACAAGAAATCATCAGAGCGGGAAAAAGTTAAATTCGGTGACGTCATTTCGCTCCAGTCTCTCGCTTATAGTTATAGCTCGGGCTATCGCAATAAAATATCTATTTATGCTAGAAGTTACCAGTGGTAATGGGGAGTGCTACGAGCTACTATTAAAGGTTAAAAAATGCAACGAAGTCAAGATATTAACTCGTAAAGTTTGAGAAGATAATCTCTCACACATTTGAGACACATTATCTGATTTCATATATTCACTGTAATTACTAATTCATTTGAAACCGCGTGACTTGATCTCGTACATTTGCAGTAATTTGTATAGTAATGGCTGATTTGAGTTTGTTTACTTTAGAGTGATTGAAAAATATCATACTTAAATACTTTACTTTCCATACTTTGAACTCGAAAACACGAAATAAAGAAAGTCAGATTAATAAAGTTTACTTTATTTACGCCTTCTGTGTTGTCTTGAGTTCCCTGCTAGCAGAGGTCTCTCACTGTGAGCAAGAAAATGAGAAAAAGGAGCTCGCCGTGAGAGACCTCTGCTAGCAGGGAATCGCCTCCTGCTCCGCTTTGTAAAACTTCGTGTAGCTTTCGTTTATGTTTCCACCTTCCTGTCCCGGCTGGCAAACGTCTATCTTCTCGCCACTATAAATCCACAATGCCTATTTCAGTATCTTCTGCCGTTCTGGCATTTCCTCGAGTTTAACAGCTGGCGTTCGTTCAAAATTGGCAGTGGTATATGTAAGAATTTTCAAGTGTCATCACTTATCGCTTTCTCGCAGTTCTCACTTCTTCTCCAAAAGCATGCGGTTGGCCAATTGCACTGTTCAGTTTAGCTATGTTTTGGCCGTGCACGAAATTGGAAAAGGGACAGAGCGTTTACTGTATAACAGAGTCTGCCTTGCAGGCTATTTTTGTCACATGCATAATTATAGGTTGGCTACTGCTGACCAATACACTGCTTGTTGACAAAATCATCTATAGATCATCTATAGATCATCTATAGCCAGCCAGTCCAAATTGGCATGGCTATTACCGTTGTGCCCAAGGCTACTCGGCCAAATTCACCACAGGAGGTCCGTCACGATTAGTGTTGACATGAATCATTCAAACATGGAGATTATTTTCAACATTGAACCGCCAACTATTAAATCCTTTAATTCATCCAGGTTCAGGATCGTGGAATTATATCCATCTACACACGCACAGGTCCCGTGGTGTAATGGTTAGCACTTCAGACTCTGAATCTGACGATCCGAGTTCAAATCTCGGCGGGACCTGATTGTTTTGCTATTTTCCTTTGCTATTAACATCTTTTTTTCCTGACTTCCTTACCGCGATATAGCAAGTAGAAGAGAACAGAAGTATTTTTTATATGAAAATAAAAGCAAAACATGGCTTTTGCCAAGTCAAAACGAAACTGTAACGAAACTGGAGGGCAGCGTGGCCGAGCGGTTTAAAACTCGTAAGTAGGAGTCCTCTGCCCGCCGGCCTCGCTGGTGTAAACACCCTTCTCGCCAGCCTTCCTGCCCTGCCAGTCGGCTAATTTACTGTGTGTAACATGGCACTCAGTGGAAAGCCCCTTACGGGAAGCTGTCATAACATTTGCTAATTTAATTTAATTTAACAAATGCAGAAATAAAGAGGAAACTGCTGGGCACAGTAATAAAGAATTTTTTTTCTATTAATTAAATTAACTGCTTGTAAAACTGAAAAGTAAAACTCTTCCCCCTAGGGTTCAGGCGGGAATCGTACCATTAGACCACTGAGCCTTGCGGTGATACAGATTTAGGAGCTATTTCTTCTTTATAAAAATTATCGAACTGCCGCTGAGTTCATAAAGAATTGAAATATTAAATAAAGCTCAAAGAAAAGTTGTTAGAAGTAATAGTACTGCCTTAAGGCTCAGGCGGGAATCGAACCCGCGGCCTCGCGCACCCAAAGCGCGAATCATACCACTAGACCACTGAGCCTTGCGGTAATACTACTTATCATACTTTTTCTCGAATGTCTGTTTAAACCGATCGCCAAGCTTTCGGTCGCAACTGTGATCTCGTTCACACCATAGTCTGTGATGGAATGACTATTGCGGGAGTCCGGGACGGCTGATGTGTCTGGCGATTGTGTTAATCCACACGGGTGCAAGATTGTTGGAACTTTGCCAAGCGAGTTGCCTCTAGTACCCAGTTTAGTTGATACAGTGCGGGATACGATACGATACGATACGATACGAAACCTTTATTTATACACGATAATTAAAAAAGCTTACAGCTTGTGGGGTCGTGTAACATAACATCTAAATCTAAAAGTTTAAAAATCTTAAAAATCTCGAATTCTTCTAATAAATAAAACTGACAACTGACTAAAATTATTTTAAATTAATCTTAAAAATAATTACATTAATTGTATAAAAAGTCCTTACACCGAAGTTTTCTTGTTGAGACGGAAGTTACATTAAATTTAAAATTTCTAAAATCGTCCAATAAAATGAGTTTTTTAGCCACGTTCCTGTGTGAAGAGTGTGCGAGGTCTTTGTTGACTCTTATCATTGCATTCCATATTGTAGCTCCTCTGTATGCGATGGAGTGTTTCATGTGTCTCGTGTTGAAGCGTGGCACCACTAGTGACTGAGTCAGGTGCCCTTAACGAATGCAAGTTAGTTCCTCGTTTTATTATTCTGCTCCGTAAAATCTCTGGTAACCTGTCGTTGAACGCCCTGTGGATATGTTTAAAAACATCTAATGTATAATGAGAATGAAGTGTTGGCCACTGGGCGAGTTCTAGCACTTCTGCAGATGGCATTTAATATGACTAAGTGTCCGTGACTTTCCTGCGTAGTTAGAAGCAGTGGTTTAAACGCAGTGACATTCAGATTCAGGTTCAGTAAGTAAAGTTATTTCCTCAGATCCGTGAAACAGTCTCTAACAGTCAGTATCTAGTTGACTGAATCAAACAAAACTAAAACAATCAGAGGGTAAAAAACTTTATTACTCTAGCATCCATTTTAAGTGAAACCACTCCATTCTATCCCCCAACAAAACACTCAATGTGTTCCACATACATCATAGAAAGCGAGCGTGTATCCTATCCCCATTTGAGCACTGAATGCCCTTATCTCAATAATACACTAGGTTTATTTTAAAGTGAATTCTCTGTTCAATGGGAAGCAGGTGAAAATTGATAAGGAGAAGAGTAGCCTGGTCGAACGTTTTAGACAGGTAGATCGTAGACGAGCTTTGCAAGGGCTTTTGCAGCAGAGTTCTAAACATATTGGAGCTTTTACAGTACATACTTCGGTTGGCCATAAAGTAGAAAGTTACGTACGTACAGTAGTCAGTTCTTGTACGAGGTTACGGTGAAAAGCATGGGCAGTAGACTTGGTAGTGTCAAGAGTAAAGGATCTTTGGATCTTGTAAATATTTCTAGTTCGCAGGTGGTAGAAAGCTGATTTAAGGTTACTGTTCACCTTGAACGGTGTTTTCAGTTTTCCGTATGTAACCTCGTTAATACGCATCGGACACCCACAACCTATATATCAATGGAAAGCTTATGAAA
>JAOBYH010628419.1:0-13681 GCA_025403525.1 Umimayanthus kanabou
AAATATTAAGGTGGCGACAAAACCTCTTGACAGAATATTTTAAAACTTTCTCAAAAAATGTTCTTTGATGTGCAAACAATTTTGATCAATAAAAAAGGAAGTTTACCTACTACTTTTTGTGTAAAATGCAGCTGAATGTTAGAAATATAAAGGTGTATTTGAGGGCCTGTCAAGTTGCCATGACAACCAAAGTGTCAGTGAGAGTACAAGAGTTGATCAGTTGAAAGGTTATTGTAACATCGGCTATCAACAAGTAGCAGTAATCTTTTACTACAAACGGAAAAGCCTTTCATGAAGTTCAGTTGGAATGGAAAACGGAAAATTGTTTCGAACCACCTTAAGAACATTTTAAGAACATTGAGGCTTAAATCCACAAAATATTTAAGAACATTCAGCCACAGCCCAAACATTAGGCGTTCTTATAATATAAAAAAAAGAGTGTGGGTTAAGCTGGACTGCTGTCTCCTCCGCAGAGGTTCGTTGGAGTTTTTCAAGGGAAGATGGAGAGCAGTGAGTATATTGGAGGACTGGTGAAGAGAAAGGTGAGCGCGCGGGGATCTCTCTCTCGAAGCCTCTACGGAAGAGAGAGGCTCCACTTGGTTCAAATGCCCGGGGTTTGCCGGCGGAAGAGGGGGTTGATGTGTTCGTGTTTGGATTTGACTCTCACCGCCGCATAACACTAACACCAACGTCAACACGTGCATCATTCTTTGACGCCGCCACCTATTAAGTAAAATAAATACTTAGGTCGCTTCCCATTTGTCCGTTCTGGCCGGCCTAAAAGAACTGCTTCTTGCCAGTTTAAATGGAAAGGTCCAAGGCGCGCACACATTTTCCCGCCACAACTCTCCCAATTCCCGCGCTTTGGCCGACCGGAGTGGGGGAACTGAGCGGCTCTGATCCATGAGCAGGGTCATTCTGGCTAGAACCAGTTCTGAAAACTCGTGCGTTCCAGTTAAGAACTGACTGGTCGGACCGGCCAGACCGGACGAATGGAAAGCGACCCTAAAGTCGAAAAAAGCAGTCTTCTCGATTGAACTGATGAAAATTTTTGTTCCACTTAAACGATTATTCGCACGCACCCTAAATCTAATCGTGGCGACATTTCTGGTACAAGTGAACAGGGTTCATATAACGGCTCTGTTGAAAACTTATTAAGTACTTCGCTTTGGTTTTGAGAGCCATAAAAATGCATCCATGCAAACATACAACGCTAAGAGTACCAATCAAATTCATGGATTTGCGATAGCCACGATTACCAAATACTAAAACACGTTTTACCGTGAGCAAAATTCTCCCAGTTGATATCAGTCTTATATTTATAGGAAACAAGAACTGATCGATGAATTAATTTCTCCTAAACCACTCAACATTTTTGGAAAAATGAAGCGATTAAAAGAAACTAATTCAAAAGTTCTTGTTTCCTAAAACTACAAATGCTACAAATGCAACTCATAACTCGAACTTTAACAAATGGAACAGAGATAATATATGCTGGCCTCTCTCATTGTTTCTGCTTCTTGATCAGGGAACATATAGGGGTACAAATATGTGAATATGCCGGGGCGTATAAATGCACATTCTCTATTTATAGTTGGGGCTGAGGCTGAAAACCTTTTAATTTAAGTTCTTAGTTTCATGCAACTATTCTTAAAAGAGTTTTTGATCAATAATTTTTGGAATTGTTCCCAACATCAAAGTCAGTTCATATATCTACCCGAATGCATTGTTATTGCCCGTTTATCACAATTTTAACCTGGGGTATGTTCTTATCGCTTGTTCTTAAATGTTGGCAATTTTCAGCCGACGTTCATGCAAGAAAGGCTCTTGAAAAAAAGAGGGTGTATGTATGTATGTGCATGTATGTATGTCTGTATGTATGTATGTGTGTATGTATGTATGTGTGTATGTATGTATGTGTGTATGTATGTATGTATGTATGCATGTATATGTCTGTACATGTATGTATGTATGTCTGTATATGTATGTATGTATGTGTGTATGTGTGTATGTATGTATGTATGTATGTATGTATATATGTATGTGTGTATGTATGTATGTATGTATGTATGTATGTATGTATGTATGTATGTATGTATGTATGTATGTCGTTGCGTGGGCTTTCTTGGGGCCGCAAGCCAATAGACTTTGTAAAAGAAGAACTTTATTTCCTTCTTTAAATGTCTTTCATAATACACCATCTACAGTGACCATGACGTCACAATTAAAAAAAACCCTTTCATAACAACCTTGAACAACTTGCGTTTAATTCAAGTTTCTTTAGTCAATTAGCTGTTATTGTTTCACTAGTTTATTGTTTTATACTTTCATCTTTTGTTCCTAACATGCAAAGTTTTTGTTTGCAAAAGAAAAGGTAAAGTGTAGCTTTTTAGTTCACTTTCTTTTGATAATAGCTCTTAAGCTAGTAACTGAGGGGGTTCCGTTATACTCGAAGTTGCAGCAGACGTTTGGAATTGTAATTTGGATTTCCAAGTACTTTACCAGCAGAAGCTGCAGTGGAGATTAAAGTGGAACCCCTGAGGGCTAGTTCCCCATGAAGTGTCGGTCTCAATGAACAAAGACTTTCATTCAAGGCTAGAAAGACAGAAACACTGCAGCAAGTGTATTGTACTTGACCTCGACTTCAAACTAGGTTTATGGCCACTTGGGCATATAAGAAAGCAATCCATTGGTACACAGTCAACACCCAGGATGTAAACTTACACTGCAACTTATACTGTTGATACGTATTTTCTATTTCTGCTAGCTTCAAAGGTTGCCGCAGGGCGACTGTTCAGTTAGAATAGCGTTCTAAAAGTGCGGACAGTCAGTCAAAACAAGGTCGACTTTACGACAGGGCTTGTGCTTATCTCTAAACCCAGTGCAATGCCATCGAGGGGCGCGGGTGCTTGTGGGAACTAACTGATTCTATCAGCCTCCAATCATCGACATTTTCATAATTAAAGTTTTTTAAGCACCTGCGTATTCTTCACCTGTCCGTAGAACTTATCTCTTCAACGTGAGGAATAAACCACCAGCGAAATTAACAGCCTGGCGCTCAGTTAATTTTGGATCGTTAATTAAACGTTCTAGCGTTATTAAACGGAAGAGGCCGCATTAGAATTGACGAGTAATGAAGTTTGAAGAGATTGCAATCATCATCTCGTAAGAACAAGGGAAAATTAAACGGATATTACTGTGGATTTGCAAGTCATTTACAGTTTAAAGGCACGCCGCTTTGGAGAGTATAATGCAAACTCTGATTATTAAATCCACGTTCAATTAACTGACCACTAAACTGAAAAATATATGTGCTGAGAAGGGGATTATAGCTCGTTTGGAAGCCTTGGTATGTGATGGTCGAATACTTTAGCATTGTGTCTACTTATTTTGTCTTTCTTGCGTTTTTATGTCACTAAATGTAAAAAGTGAAAGAGGCTCACGGATTTCATCTGTTGTTGAGTACTGAATTGTATTTCCATGTAATAAAGTTATACTCACAACACAACACGAAATACTGATCACTATCTTGTCCTGTCCAGAAGAAAGATTAAAAGGATTCGCAATAAACTTCGGTCTCAATATTTTGACTTTATCGATTATTTTTAGCTCTCATTACAGGAATTACGTTTTGCGCGAAACTTTTGTGTAGATTTGTAGCGCTTAACCTTTTGTCAGTAGACAATACCCGTTTCCTTTGATGGGAAAACAACACTAATTTTTAGTAGTAGTTTAATTTGGAATCATTAGAGGTGGTTTTCTGCGGAAAAGTAAACTATAAAAGTGTTATTGACAAAGGGGAAAACTGAAACACAAAATCTCAGAAATTTTTATTGAGAATTGAACTTCTTGGCCATAGAGCACTTCAAGTTTTCAGTTTACGAATATTTCTAATTAAGTTTGGTCTCGAAACTCATATCCAACATTTGATGAGGTTTCAGGAAATAGGTTGTTGAAAATAAGATAAACTTTGCAACACAGTCAGATTTAGTAATGACAAATTTAAAATTGACAAAATTGCAATTGCAATGATATCATAATATGGATGTGGTGTTTGATTTTAGAAACAATTTCTACAAATACAAATTACCTTTTAACTTTCGTTTGAGACGGGATTCCCCCCCTATATCATAGTGACAAGAACGAATAGTCTTAATGTAGCCTATACATTCCAATTACCTTCTTTGGGAAATAACAAAAACAAGTTCCGTGGTAAGTTGAGCGGAGTAATTCCATAGTAATTCGAGCCAATTTCAAAGCCTTAGCAGAACAAAATGTTAGTTAGTGCTTATCTCTCTTCAACAAATTTGTTTTAGTACAAAAACGATTCTGCCGAAACAAAATTGTTTTCTTGATTTTAAGATATACCAGTGAGAAAATAATTAATAAAAAAGAACAAATAAATATATGTTTGTTGGTTTCTTGGTAGCGGTTCTGTGAATGTTTCGATTTTGCTGAAAGAAATTAGAAAGAACAATACTACCAATTTTAAAATATCCAGCGAAGGAATTAGGGGATTTAGGACGGCCTTTTTGTACATTCTTACTTGTACAGTATTGCTTCCTTTTGCGCTCTGAAAGCTAATCTTGACCCTATCTGGACAAAAATTAGTTTTGCCAAAGCCTCAAATGCTCTAACTTCTTAATCAGTTGTTGAAACATATGTTCGTGTTGAAACCTAATTGTTTCCCCAAACGAAAATGATCCTCCAGTTATCATTCCGTGAACAGTTAACAGACGTTGTGCGTGTATTTTTTTTCTAGAACTTGAGCCGTTGAAATATTTTCAAGTCTGTAAACTTTACCGCGTGTTTGAGAACTAGCTGTAGAGACAATCGCCAGTGTTTTACTAAAAGCCCCAGACTCGTTTCCAATTTGATTAGGTCTGTTCCGCGCGGATGGCTGTCATTTCATAAAATGTAACAGAAACAACGACATGGCTACTTGTGTTTGCACAACGAAGTTTAATTCACCAACTGAAAAAGAAACCGTGCACTGCGATGCTAAAGAAACAATTTGTAGGAGCAAATAGAGTGAGTGAAAAACAAAAGAAACTTCAAAGGTCAAAGAAGATGTTTTTGTATAACAGAAAGGTCAAAATTGGTAGTTTATACATAAGCAACCTCGAAGTATAGTGCCTTAGAAAAAGTACAAGTTGTCTGCCGAGTAGAAAACCCCGACGAATTTCTAATTTTACTATGAAAGGATTAAAAAATTATACTAATACTGTCGTGCACGAAAAGTTTTCTCTTGAAACTAGTAATTCCAGTCAGTAAACTGGTCAAACTACTTCGGTAGCTTTCATGCAATTGAAAAGAAACGCCTAACAGCCGTAAGAATCACGGTGCAAAGTATGAAAGTACCCTTTATCGCCTTCTTTTTTTATCAGTTTTTAATTTCCTTTTTCATAAAAACCTGTGTGGGAAAATCTTAGTGTGGGTTTTCGTACTAATTTTGATACATTCCAGAAATGTCTTTAAAGATTGTGGGAGTAAATCCCGATTGAGGTTTGACAATTGAAAGATCTCGATGACAAGACCATCAACAATCAGCCCAACACCTTTGATTCGGGTTCAGTCTTCAAAACTTATAATATCCGAACATTTCAACATTCTAATTAATTTTTCATTACTCCTTCATCATTGAATGACTTGTTAAAATCTCTTTAAGAGCCCAAGCTAACTGACTAATCTTTTAGGCGGAAACGAGACGGGTTTAGCTGGGTTAACGCCTCAAGCGAGAAATGCTATTTCATTTTCCCGAAACGCCCCAGAAAATGGCAAAAAAAAGTCCTGTATATTTTATGCACGAGCTTGCATATCTCTTGATTCAAAGCACTGAAATAACGCGCATTTTTTTCTGATTTGAGAAACGTTGTTTATTAATTGTCGAAATATGGAGAAAAAAACTGACTAGCGTCAGCTCAAAGCAGGAGTCCAATGTGATATCTTGTCTAATTACAAACAAATGTTTCGTCTACGCAATTGTTTAGCGAGGGTATTGCTGGGTTAATTTCGAAGAATAACGTTTATCGGCTGCGATGTAGTTACAGAAGAAAAAGCAGCTTTAATTATTGAGTTTACAATTTACACCGCTTCGGTGTCTTGTGCTGTAACTTTCGCACAAACATTATCTGCAAAATATTGAAAGCTGATCCAAAAAATTAAACTAGTATACTTCGTAGTTGTAGCAATAATATTTCTAATTTTATTTCTAAATTCGAAACAATTAAGAGAGGAAACTTCAATTAATTGACAATGAATGAATAGTTCATTTTCTCCATTTTTTATAATCAAAACACGTTGAAGAAGGAACAAAGCAGTACTCTAGGTTTTCCGAAGCCTAACTAACTTTTGAAGGGTTTGTTTCAATGATATGTCATTTGAATTGCTCACTTGAATGGAATACCCTAACGAAACCTGTTAATTATTTGATCCAAGCCTTTCTTTAATAATTACAGACGAGCTGAGCAGTTAAAAACTGATTTCGTATAATTTTGGTCGTTACAAAGTTCGGGTCTTTCATAGTGCAATGTGAATATTATATTGTTGTTCATTTCAAAACTAAATACATGAAATAAATTTCACATGCCAAAAGGAGTCTTTTCTTGTCATTTAATTGAAGGAAACCAAACTTCAGACTAACTATTGTATCGAAATACCGGTACTTTTAGCATTATTTTCTGTTTTGCGAGCAAAATCTTGGTGTTTACAATCATTAACACAGTGCCCTCTGTTTTTCTCACTTGCTGCCAATTTTTTAGTTGATTCTCTTTACTCAGTGACAGGCAGTATCAAGGAAAATCGGACCAGAATTTCTCTTACATATTAATATTGTTTTATTCGCATATTCTCCGATAAATGATAAAAGAAAACCAAATATCCACAACAGTATTTATCTGCACGCGAGTGTGTGTTTTGAAGCCGGTCGAAGTTCAAATAAGTCGCAGTTAATATCACAGGTTGTCTGTTGACTTAGGTCTCAATTTCTGCAAGCTAAAAACAATAATTTCTCACGGTAGCGGGACCTAATTATCCGCCACTCTGTGGGCTGCTAGGCGATCAGGAAACGTAACTGCAGGCCTTCTCTGTCTCCCAATCATGCAGCGCAGTAAACGCCCTGCTTTATTCAGAAAGAAAACAGCCCACAAGACCTCATCGTCAGCGCTCGAATTATTCGTGAGGTAGATAAATTATGCGTCAAAGATATATCCACACGGAGCAGGGCCGTTTTCTTGAAAAGACTTATTTTTTCAACTCGGGGAAATTTTAATTAATTCTTAAGCATATCCAGTTTCATCTATACTAAAACTAACTAAATCTTTTTAATTCTCTCTTTGCTCTATAGGGGAGATGAAACACGCACCGTCCGTCTGATATCGCGTTTTAATTTGACAATTTGTGACTTGTCAGCAGCACTCGCTCATAGTGCAATTTACACGTTATGGGTTCACTCACTCGATGACAGTTGATGGGTCTTCTCTGACATTTGATGGGCTTTCTTTTCGAGCACTCGACGAGCTTCCTTCCGCAGTCACTTGACGTAGTTCTTACTCAGAGTTCATTGAATGCGCCTGATAGGAGCGAGTTCATTAAAACTGGATGGCACTCGGATTACATTTATTACAATTAGAGATAAAATGTTCGGTTTTTTGAAAAATTAAGCCCGGGATAATCAAAAGCGCTCATCGAATCTTGATCGAGTTTAATCGCCGCAAATTTGAAGCAATAGAAACCTGTGAAAAGCATCACTAATGTACAAGATCTTTATCAGAAAATCATCTCCTTCAAAGTTTCGCAGAAAATTGACTTTCTCGAATCCCGAGTGCGATCAACAAAAGACAAACTCTATCGAAACAGTTTGAATAATTAACTTTAGTCTTTGAATGACAATTCGAGATTTCGCTGGTCGGGAGTTGGGAGTCTTCTGCGATTTCTGGTCGATGCGATGCCTTATGTTTACTTGAACTTCTAATGAGCGTATTTCCAGGGGATTACAATTAATTAACTGAAAACCAAAGTTTGCTCGAGCACTCTTCTGGAAATTCCCCTAATTGACAAGATCCAAGTACTTTCTTCCCAGGCTACTTCGGAAACACGCCGAACTAATTTGCGTCGCGAAAAGAGAGCATGCCAGTTTTGAGGGAGCTGCCAAGTTGAAATCTTTCAGTTCTTGCCTTGTTCCAGTGCGAGCTGTCGCCCCCTTGATATGGCTAATAAATGAAACCAGTGGCGCCGTTTGCTTGTGATTGACGGCCGATGATTGATTGTTCAATTTCCTTCACATTATTTCTGTGTTACGTTGGGGACAATGGCTAATTATTAGGGAAATATAGATAAAAGTGATTACGAAAACATTAAAGTTATCCACATCGTGTTGGCGAGAGCATCGAGTACACTCCCGGCGGTGGAAGTGCGAGAGAGAAAGATAGAGCGCGCGTGAGCAAGTTGGTTATTTCAAAGTGACTGCTATAACATCACTCAAGCAACTGCCTGGCGTCAATCTGACCTAAACCAAGTTATGCATTTTTGTTTCGCTTTATCGAAAGCTGAAGGGCTACCGCCGCTCAAGCGTTCTTCGCCAGTCCATTCATTCGCCATACACGACATCCTTGGTCTAAACGACACTAAGTCATCGAAGTCATCATGTCCTTCTCATTCTTACGACGACGAGCCCAAAGTATTTTCCTTCGTGCCACACTTATCAACTCCTCATTCGCTGGACCCAACATCAAAACTCCCGAGCTTGCCCGGTAAGTCTAGAAAAGGCGCGTGCGAGATTTCTCTTTGCATTGGATCGTGTTTCGCAAAAGTAAGAGATATCTTCCTGAACTGAAATCTTTACAGGATTCTCAATTTTCTACCAGCCCTCGGCATTTCTGATTACACATCAAATGATCTCGTAATGGACGATAATTCCCTAATTAAACACGAATCAGTGAGCATTTCAAACCACATCCCGGGATTTTGATAGCGGATTTGAGGGTAAAACTAATTTTCTACCTTGAAGGAGATTTTTACAGTCTCACACGGTTAAATACCGAGATTATAGTTAATCAAAAGTGCAGTTTTCAGCTACAGCAATAACGCGATCGAAGGAGAAGTAAAGGCAAGAAAGAATCGCTTGTAAGACAGCTGCAACTGTTAGTTCTATATTATAGATGAGTAAGAAAAAATTATACGGATTCACAGTGTGCTCCAGCAGACAAGTTTATTAGCACTGAATTTACGCCAGCTTTGAGTTTTCATATCCAGCTGAGGCTAGTAGGATCCGAACTTTATTTATAGAGCTATTTTAAAATAACAGAAATTGTAAGTAATGGTACAAACTATACCGAACTTCCGTTTTAAGCTATTATGCTGATCTGCCACATTTTTGCCTAGATGCAAAAGATGAAAGGAAAAGTGACAAATCCATGTTACTACCAAGCGAAAAGAACTCAACAAGCAAAAAAACTAAGAAGCGGCGGCACAGAACTATCTTTACCAATTATCAACTAGAAGAACTTGAAAAGGCCTTCAAGGATAGCCATTACCCAGATGTGTACGCCAGAGAAAATTTATCCCTCAAGATTGATCTTCCGGAGGACCGAATCCAGGTTTGTATATATGTCTTCCTTGTTTTTTTTATAGTTAAATATTTTCAATACTTAACACTTGTCGCTCGACTCCCCATTTGTTAACTTACACCGAGGTCTCAAAAGCTGAGAAAACTCAGCAACTCTTAATTTCTGAGAAATCCTGATCTGAACCATTTCTCCCTTTCAAGTCAAGCAAAACGATGACTGTTCTGTATTTTCCTTAACTAGTTCAAACTTGAAAGCAAGTTTTAATCTTAAAAATGGTTCATGGCAAGACAAGAGTTTAATCGTGTATATTTGCGGCGAAATAATTTCCTAAATATACCTTGAAATTAACTTGCGGCTCTGAAACTACACCCAACCGTGAAGCATGCATGAATTTCTATATTTTAAGTACTTGTGTTTTATTGATCACGTCACTTTCAGCAAGCCCGTTCAAACATCTGCCCAAGAAAAACCAATTTTAGCTTATTGAATAAGTAATTTCGCAAAACTCATAACATCAACTTAAATCCGAGGAAAAACAACTTAGTTTTGATTAAGGCTCAGTCAAGTAATGGGGTACCTTAGCAAATGTAAGATGTTGTTTTGGTTTAGCCGACTGTAAAAAGGCCACAAAAAGTACGAATGCAATTGGCCTTCATTAGCGTTCATTAGCGAGACGAGGTGTATGTAATGATGGCAATTATTAAAACCCTTACATCGCAGTCCGAACAGGTGCCTTTTTTGACAGGCAGGACCCGAATTCAATACTCCTTTTAATAAAAACACAATCAAAATCAGGGACATATTGAAATAAAAAGGCGTAATCTTGACTTGATCAAGGGCAGGATCTTAACTTAAAACTACGAGTTAGCGATACGAGGAAATCCCCATCTGGTTTCTAAGCGTGCAAATGATTGAAACTGCTGCAATTTTACACTTTTCTTTTTTAAAAAAGGACAAAAATATTAGCCTTTGAATCAAACGGAAAAACGCCTACCGCCTGATGAAGGCTCAATTGAAATAACGTTTTTAGCAAATTACATCGGAAGCTAGGTCATAGAGCTTGCAAACAAAAAAATACGCAGAAACTTAATTAGAAGTTGAGTTGTGGGTATTTATCGCGTCATTTGGGAAGCGTTCATTTGCCCTGCATATTGCATATTATTTAGTTGGTTTTAATTGCTTCCTAAATTCTAATTTAACGGCTCTTTTGGTAGGTTCGTGTAGTTTGTTTAGTACTCAGAAAGTTTTGTTATACCTCAAATATAAAACGTTATCACTTTTCTCAGGGCGGAAATTTACCGAGATAACATGCCAGAAACTTTAATAAACTTTAACAGGATATATACACAGGCTAATGAAGTTTTTATAGAAAAATGAGACTTCGGTTGTCGTTTTTTTTAATTTGGCTGGCTGACAGTAATGAAAATTTAAGGGTTAAAGAAAACAGGGATTTTGTTGTTAGCCATTCTCACTAACAAACTTCAAATCTCGCAACAAAAAATTAGTGTAATTGGTAAATTTCGCATTTTGTTTCGATTTTTAACCATTTTCTTCCTGAAGCCAATCAGGAACTTAAAATGGCGATTTGACATTGGCGGTCAAATGAAAAAGAAAATGACAAAGGGCCATTCGTCCAGATCTCAAGTTTCGCAGATTATCGAATAATCTGAACAAACTAAACGGACTAACAGAGTTCGAGATAAATGAAAGGAATTATACAAAGCTCTTGATCGGATTTCACTGGAGGCCGGAAGCGAGGGACAAAGTTAAAATTGAGACAAAATAAATAGGGAATTATGACTCACCGCGTGCACCTTCCATCTTCATTCGAATTTGTTTAGATAAGATGAAATCCCACTCGAAAATTTGCGAACACAGATCAAAAGAAATTGAAAAGAAAGCTATTACTGTAAGCGCGCGCTATCGATGGAACGTATTTTTAATGCCTCTTCAGCATATTTAAATAACCACATATATATCTTCCATAGTTTTATGTATGGTCGCCGGATAGCTTTTACCGATTGGCATTTCCATTGTTGCCCGTTGAAAGAAAATGTGGTTTTTGAAACAGTCAGGGCTCTATCTGAGCTAGTATTTCTTTAATCACTAGAGCGTCGCTCCTTTCTGAAAGGTATAGATCTTTTAACAAAAACAACACCGCTATCAGTTTGAAAACAAGAGGTTTGTTTTCTGCCAAATGTTTAGTAAAACGGCTCAACGTTAAATAAGAAGCAGTTTTATTTTGGCAGAACGACACGATCCTAAAGAGAGAAGTTCAGCTGGTTTTGATGGTTATTTTATTCATTATTTTTTTTGCGGTTTTCTTAGTAAAGTAAATATTCCGAAGTTTTAGAGTTTGGGGGAACTTATTTAGTTTCAAATTACTAAAGAATATCTTAGCACTAGGTTTTTATTAGGTGCATTAAAATTAATCCGGCCTCTTTCAACAGAAAGTTAATAGCAGTACATACAGGTATTTTAGGCTAACAGTAAATTATAATCAAATGTACATTCCCTTAAATTCAACCTAGAAGAATCTAAACCAACGCGATAATTGAGAACTTCAACATGCACAGTTCTGACAACTGAAAAGCAAATATAGTCCGCATATGCGCCACTGAATACGACATGCCGTATTTGCCAAGCTAAAATCTTGTGCCAAATTATTTAAACCTAAATCAAATTTGCTGGAAAGTTTGTAAACAGCTGATAGAGACTTGGACTCCTGACAAAAAAGTAAGAGTACTGATGAACATTGTCAATTTTATCCTTAAAAGCATCAATTGACTTTACTTTTTTTTTTGCTTTCGTGTAGTGAGCCAAACTTGTGCGTCAAGGTCCAAAAATCTATATCTTTTCTTTTTGCCAATTGCTGTAAAATTGCTATTGGTACTGAACATCACCAAAACACACCGATGCACGGGCTAAATACTCTGAAAGTCTACTGAAAATTGTAATTTCCTACAGTTTGGTGTTGGGTAAATTTGACAGAAACTCTATTGATATATTGCTTGCTTTTGAAATTAAAGATCACAAGAGCTAGTCACTTTTTACACATCTCTACAGCTATGTTAATTCATTCTACTGTTAAAAGATAAATATTATTGTACTTTGTGGGCACAAAACTTTAATTATTTTCGAAAGGCGGCACATTTATAACATTTTTGAAGGAAAGCTTCATAATAATTATTTGGGCAACAAATTTAATACTTGTGAAACACTAATCATTTTCCTCGGCGCACGAGCAAACTCGATATATGTCAAATCGACGTTATATTATCTTGCAAAAAAGTTTCTTGCGGGTGCTAATTTTGCGAACAATGTTTGCCTGCCAAAGAAATCTAAGTAACTTTCCCGCAGGGCAAGAGATAACTATATCGATATACCAATATTCAATACGTTTTTAAAAGCAAGAAATAGTTCGAGGACAGCCGGTTCGAATTCAGCAAGACGTTAATTTAAAACGTAATAGAATAACGTGTTCTTAAGGTAGCTTAAGAACGGGAAAAGTGTAGTTATACACCAAAATACATGTAACTACAGTGAGTGTGTGTAATATTTCAAAGTTTCAGGCAGCCAAACAGCAGTTTTCATTCCCTGCAATCTGCTTGATGTAAAGTCGAGTTAGTGTTGTTTTGTTAAACTGCTTAGAAAATGGTGCAGAAGAATAAAGTTGAAGAAAAACTAAATTACTTTTCTGTGTAAGGTAGCTTTGCCCATTCGGCAAAATATATTTTACAAAATTGCGGAAACCAAAGGAGATATATTTAAGAAAATCAACGTTCCACTCCCTCATAGCTAAATAAAAAGTTGTACTTTTTTGACTGCAAAATATAGAAAGAAAATAGTCCAAATTACATTTGTTGTTAGTTTATGAATTCTGAGCCGCTTATGAACATTTTTACAAACTGCAAATCACAAACTCACTGAACTGAACACAAAAATGAGTATATTCACCGTGTGCAAAGGCCACAACAATCTACCCGTACTTTCTCTAGACAAAGTCCAAGTGATTGAATTATGGACAATACTAAAATGCCTATTTAAGTACAGGTTCAGCAGCAAAGAATAATTTTGATCTGGTTGCCATCTTTTCGAAAGCTCTTCTTAGTAAA
>JAOBYH010628420.1:0-13610 GCA_025403525.1 Umimayanthus kanabou
AATTTTCAAAATATTTGTGAATCTTTATTAACTACAGTACTGTGTTCCTATGATTTAAATTTGTATTATTCGGAATTGGAACGGAGATACCAGCCATTATAACGTAATTTAGCCTAAAAATTCGACTTTGCTTGTTGCTCCCCCTTAACACGAGTGCTATCTAACATATTGAAACTATCTCATAAAGGGCACCCCAGGTGTTATCCAACCTGAAATTAAACCGTTATCCTATCCAGACTCCTCGGTGTAACTGAAGGAAAAAGAGGTTGGGCGATGGGAGATAGAGCACCCAAAACAGAAAATATTACAACATGGTCCAATAAGTACGAGTGTGTGGTGTCCTAAATGTGTTCATGAGTATTCCTTTACTTCCCACACCTTCCCCCTGTCATATTGTACACTTTGCTAGATAGGTGCAGGGTTTTCAATGAAATGTCAACAAATAATCCAACATTGAATAGGGGGAGTAGGAGAAGTGTTATATCCGACTAATACTTTTAACCAGAGTGCAGTTTCGAAATTCTTGAGTTTTTTTTCTAGTTTATTTTGTTTACTACCTATTTCTGATATTTGTTCTACGGTGCACAATCTTTTAGTTACTGATGCTGGCATATATTACCCTCTCAAATATAAGTTGATACGTTGTGATTATAAAGCAACTGATCATCCGCACTCAACTCTTTATGATGAAAAGCAAAATTCTCCCAAACTCTCTATAGGAAATGTATGGAGATACGTAATGAGAATTAGCCAACACATTTGGTACCTTGGGAGTGAAGGGCTTAATGTTGTAACAAGTGAATTTCTGTCTGTGGAGCTACCATTAAATACACTCATAGATTGCGGAGTTTATAGTTCGGGGCCCGGTTGTTCAAAGCCCGATTAGTGCTAATAATCTTTGATTAACTCTGTCGGTTTATAAACAGTTAACCCAAGATAAGTACTAACCGGGCTTTGAACATCCGGACCCAGAAAAGCCAAGAACTTAATCCAACAATGGCTTCAACTGGTAACTGACAGCTGGGAACCCCGCGCGCACATAGGTCACTGCGCCACGAAATTGCATCAGCGGGTATCTCTAGGATCACCTGCTATTTTGAACAGAGGCCACTATTTATGGAGCAGGCGCTCCACAGTCATCTCAATCCTTCTTGCGATACATACAGGTGCAAAGAGCATTCTGGGTCAGTTCATTTTTCATATCTTTCGGTTCATCTGTTTCGGGTTTTTTTCCAGTTTTCTCTTTCAACCACCAAAAGTCGAACATCTTCAAAACAGGAAATAATCATATTTTAAAAAACAAAACTCAAAAACAAATGTACTTGTTTAGTTATTTTGTGTGAAAACACTCGAAGCGACAAGATATAATTGATGTTTAGAAACAGTCTACAAAGTGGTTAGACAAGTGAATTGACAAATTTTCACCTAACAACCGACACCTAGTTAATGCTTTGTTGCAACAACAATTTTGATGTACAAAACTGAGGAATTTCTGTGCAATTACAGGCCCTTTAGTTTGTGTACTTGTTTGGCACGTGAACTCAGTTGGGCAATTTTAAGAAAAAATAAAATTCTATTGAACACCAACAGCTCCATTCAAGTTGCATCGAAATATAGAAATATACATATATTTTTTCGACGGTATGCGTCTTTCATTTTTGGTTTTACATAAGTTTGCTTTGGCTGACATCTCAGCATTGGAGCCAGTTTTGACACAATTATATAGCAGGTGTGCGGGTTGCCATGGAGACAACGCCTGATTGCACAGACAGTTCAAAACAAAAACTTCCTTTGTTTGGGTCCGCAGGCAATATCGGGCCGGGCTTAATGAGCCAGGGTGTATTGTTGAATAGTCAATGAGTTCAGAACACGTGCGATGAGGAGGCGCCCGTTAACTCCCCGATTGCGTGCCGATACTCGATAATAACAAACTCTCAGCAAGTAGATAAGTCAGTGCGTTATATTACGTATAATTTGGGAGCGGTGTAAGAAGAAAATGTATCCCAGGAAGCTGGAAATTATCTTTTTCATCTCGCTATTCTCTGTGCAAGTACTTACTGAGGCGACAGGTATGGTGCAGGTTTTTTGCCGTCTACTGCGTTGAAGTTCTCTTCGAGCACAAATTTAACACAAGTTGTCCTTTCAAAGTTATTTCTTAAATAAGCGTCAAACGTACAGAACTACAAAAACCGTGTTTACATATAGTCCATAAGGTTAAAGTACAGCTGACTTGTGGATGAACTGTTATTCATTGTTAGATTTACTACTGCAAAGCTACAAAATAAGAAAACGCTTAGCCTTTTGTTTTGCGAAAATGTCAATTTATGTCCATAAATATAGTATGTTTTTGTCTACCATGAAGAAATCGATGTATAATGAAATAGTGAATTGTAAAATTATACAATTTCAAAACAATAAAGTCCACAAAACTTTATGAAAACAAAATATATTTGCAAAGAACGAAGGAGTTAATTATTGCTGCCAGCACTCGACGAATGTTGATCATAACACAAGCTTGTGTTTCTGTCTTACCCCAGCCAACGCCCCTCGAAATCTTAAACAAAACACGAGCTGTTAAATCTCCGCGGCCTCTGGAGTTTGCGAGATATTATTTTGATAATTATTTTAACTTCAATGGTCGCCAAATTCACAACACATCACGCTTTGAGAGCGTGTTCGCCTCAGCTGTTTAGATTTCTAACTGCCAATCGAAGTTCTCTTGTTGAATCCCCGACTTTGCCGTAGGTTGAGCTATTTTGAGACCTTTCTTCACCACGCCATCCTCTAATGAGGAAGGTCCAGCCGTTGGTTTAAACTTCTGAATTGCTATCTTAGGGGGACATTAAAAGAATCAACACACTTTTCGAAAAGAGTAGAGTTATCTCGGTGTTGTGGCGCGGCAACATGCATGAAAGATTACTGCACGTAAATGGTACAAATATAGGACAAATAATGGTACAAATGCATGAAAGTAATGTAAAGTAAAGCAGTTTTACATATATTCTACACGCAATAATCTTTTATATGGCCTTGCTCCTTTCGAGAAGTATGTGGGTGTTTTTTAAGTCCCGTGAGATAGCATTTCAGAAAATTAGACCATATATTAGCATAATGACTTCACTTGACTTTAATTTAATTTAATACTCTATCACTTGCTGCTCTCAGAAGAGAAGGTCGAATCGGAGATATCCACTGTCCAACCCTTGAAATGCAACCATGGGCCGATACGGAAGAACGTGACATTGCGCCACCATGTTGAGGCGGGGAAGTTTTTACGTCTTGGGCCTGCAGTTCAGGATATGGAGACGTGCATCCAGTTGTGTTGCGAGCGGGTGGACTGCGAGCTCGCTTTCATGCCCGGTACCCACTGTTATGGAGTGGACTGTTATAGTGAGAAACATTGCGAAATTACGGGCGTTAAACCAGTGAACCTGACTGTACAGCTTGCAGCTGTTAGACCGATAGTGCAGAACACCGCCGCGTTTGATCACTCAGGTAAATTAGAGAACCAAAGTTGCTGTGTTTGCTCAGTTGTTATAGATTTTTTCCAGTGTACCCTCCTTTACCTATTACTTTTTCAATTATCAAGTTCTTGACAACACTGCACGTATGTATTCTATGGTAAATCTTTTCTTTTTCCTTACAGTAGTGTATTATCCACTCAAACCTGACATCAGAGGATTAAAAAGACAAGAACTGAAGAAGGAGCTACACTGCACTCAGAGTCCCATACTAAAGAACGTGACCGTCAGAGGAGGGGCGAAGTCAGGAAATCTCTCCGATCTTGGTGAAGTTGAAAACATGCACGTGTGCACAGCGCTGTGTTGTGAGCGACGGAGCTGCGACCTGGCAGTGATGATCGGTACAACGTGCATCGGTGTTGACTGTTACTCGGAAGAGTTGTGTCAACCGATCGCAGCCCGACCCTCCCACAACAACCCGCAGCTATCGTACATACGACGTCGTGCCTTACGGACGGCTGGAGAGAGCAGGAAAGGTAATATTTTGCAATAATAAGAACGATGATGAGGACTTCGACGATGACGATGACGATGACGATAACAATGACAATGACATTGACGATAACGACGACGATATGGCGATGACGATGGAGATGACCATGTCCACAGAATCTTGTATAATAAGTTAAGATTATTAACATTCTTAAAAAGATAGGTTTAAGATAAGATTATAAAGTATAATTTACGTAGATTGTTTGATACCTTTGGCTGGAGAGAATTACAATGTTTAGGAGATAGCTAGTTCGAATGTTCCATCTCCACTAAGCTTTAATTATATACACTACAACAAACCTGAATATCTTTAATAATCAGAAAACAGCTGTGAACATTCCACCCACCCAGGTAACAGGCTGATGCATGCTAAGAACGCCTAGATGGCGTCATCCCATGGAACCTTGCGCGCAAAATAGTCCTCAAAATGGCCGCCAGTTTTAAATTTGTCTGTTGTCTCTCTAGGAATAGGCCCAAGTACATTTTTTGAACCCATTTGATTCCATTCATCAACTAGTTGTAAACCAACTCCTTTGATTCATATAACTATCAAAAAATGTTTGATTAATATTATATTTTACGAAATGGCTGACAGCGCTTGTTACTAATCTCCCCTCGCTTTCTGGCACCGTACCTCTTGATCAAGGAAGACAACGCGTGCTGATTGGCTATCATTTAGCATGTAATAAACGTCCGACCGCTTAGGTGGTGTTTACATGATACCGGATCGGAATGAGTTTCATTGCAGTACGACACACATAGTTCTTTCCACGTTTACATAGAAGTTCTTATTCTGGGATGGAAAAGCGGTAAAACATCCGCGGATCGAAAGTGTGAATCAGCTGAATCAGCCTAACCAGCCCATTTAATTCCCTTAATTATTCTGTGCCGGAATGAGCTCGTACCTTCTCTACATAATACTGGTGGAACGTTCGACAAGTTTTTGTTTCGGAACAAAACATTTTGATCCGTTGCGACTACCGGGATGAACTCGTTCTGGAACAAAAGTTTAGCTGGTATCATGTAAACGAGTATAGATGCTCAGTATGGAACCGGGATGAAGTCGTATCGGAATGAAACTCGATCCGGTATCATGTAAGCACCACCTTACTTATTTCATTCTAATGAATTCTGGCAGCAAACACACTACCTGCCGCTCCAAGTGTCAGGTCGCCAAGCGTCAAGAGTCACCACATCGTGAATGGACGGCTCCCCCACCCGACCATCCTGAAGGTTAGCACGTGTTCCACGGATAAGATTCACCACAACGCCACCATAGTCGGGGGCATCAAGGCAGGAAACTTCACCGAGCTGGGAAATGTAAAGAACATGCAGGAATGTATCGGCAAGTCGTGCGACTTGGGAACAGGCGATCTCGCCTTTATGTTGGGTGATGTATGCTACTCATTGACATGCGACAACGAGCGCGTGTGTGAGACTATTCCCGCTCAACCGTATACATTGCATACCAAACTCGCGTTTCTTCGATGGGCACCTAAGATAAACGAAACAGGTATGTGTTTAACCTTGAGTATTGTAAGGATTTCTTCAGCTCCTTCCCCCCCCCCCCCCAGCCTACTCTCTTTGTTTCCAAAATTATTCTCAATCCCAGATATTTATTCACTAGTCAGCCATCCCCCAATCTTAAAGTTGCTCCGCGGTCATTGGAAATGGAACTGAAACAAAATGTTCAAAAGCTAACTAAGTTTCCACCTTAAATTTGAATTGCAGAGACCCTGCTTGATGAGCGCGAGTACCTCAAACTTCACAGACAGATCCCAAAGTGCATCAGAAGCCATATCCTTCATAACCACACTCTTCTGGGCGGCCTTAGGGCAGGAAACTTCACCAAACTTGCTGAAGTGGATAGCATAGAGACCTGTGCCGCCTTGTGCTGCGCTGAGACCAGTTGCGATCTTGCCCTTGTGCTGGGAGAGAACTGTTACGCTGGGGACTGTGCGAGCAAAGACCTGTGCGTTCCCGTCCCCGTAGACCCGACTGTTACTCACCCCTCACAGCTTGCTTTCATTACTTCGCGGTATAAAGCTGGCGAGCGTCGACCAGGTCGGTATATACGGCTTTAATTGTATAAGCTAGCGGGTAACCAGTAATTATGCACTTTACTTTCATAAAAATTAAAAATACTATTAGCATTGTAATTTATTAATTAATTAATTACCATTGCCAGTCACTGTCATTGTTCTTAAGCTTGTCATTGTTGTTGTTATTGTCATTGTTCTTAAGCTTTTCATTATCAGTGGTATTGTTATTGTCATTATCCTTAAGCTTGTCATTGTCATTGTCGTTGTCCTTAAGCTTGTCATTGTCATTGTAATTGTCGTGATCATTGTCGCATACCTAAACTGTGGAATGTTCCCCCGCCAAGTGCTCAATCTTTCAGTTCAGTGCCTAGTTTAATTCTTCCCTGTATGGACATTACTTAGTTGCTAAGTCTAACTCCTTTTGTCGGGCACATACAACACTCGGAGGACCATCTGCCTCGAATGCTCTGCTTTTACCAACTTAACTAGTCCACCATCTTGCGGCTACTAATTTTTATTAGTAGCCGCAAGATGAATTGGCCCGCTATCTTATGTGCTCAAGTTATCTTTTCATACGTTTTGGTTTGTTCATGTGTTCGACGCCAAATGAGATCGAGACGTGAACCAGTTACACTTCTGTACTTAATCGTATGAATGGGTCAGTTTGAGTCTAATATGAGTGTTTGCGGCCAAACTTAATAAGAAAAGAGGGAAACTAATCAGCTCGTCCAATTGCACAACTCATAGTCATAACTACGCATTTATTTCCATTTGCAGACTGGAGCCTTTGGTATATTGTTGTAGGTTCAATCGCAATCACGATCGGATTTACAGGGATTGTGTGGACCGTCTGCACGTGTTGGCAAAGGTAAGTTCGATTAGCTTAGGGTCTGCTCCTCTGGGGTCTGCTCTGATGACAGAGTCACTTTTGCCACTCAGTGTTAAAATGGGGTAGCTCAGTAGGTTAGTGCGCTGCCTTCGGAGCAAGAAGAATATTTCTTTGTTTCGTGTAACTTGAGTTTTAAATACGCTTAAGTATTGGCACAATGAGGGGGACCAAGGCGTACCGTGGGCTTCCACTGACTGATCATTCAAGCCCTCGGACCTGACGGAAATACTGATGTTGAATAAGTCATTTTACCTAGGGGGGAGGGGAGGGGGTACAGGGCGCATCGTGGGCTTCCAACGATAACAGCCTTCAGAGCTGACGGAATTACTGACGTTAAATAAAAGTTACTTTACTTTACTTTACTTTTGTCTTTATTTTATTTTATTTTATTCTTTTTTTACTTTAGGTCACTTCACTTCACGTCACTTTACTTTACTTCACTTCACTTTTATTCATTTTATTTCACTTACTTTACTTTACTTTAATATAATTGTCATTTAATTTAATTTACTTCACCTTGCTTCACTTATTTTACTTTCTCTACTTTACTTCACTTCCCTACACTTCTCTTTACTACAAATAATTTTCCCCTGCTTTCCTCTACTTTACTTTGTTTTACTTTACTTTCATACTTTACTATACTATATTTACTTTGTACTAACTATATTCTGTTTTACTCTATTTTACTTACTTTAAACTTTATTTTATTTCATTTTACTTTACTTAACTTTACTTTAATTTAATTTAATTTACCCGTTTCGCTCACTAGAAGACCCTGAAGAAGTCCAGTGACAATAGACCAGTTTCCTATTTCCAGTTTCAGCTGATTACAATGACTATAGACTCGTTTTTACAGTATTAGCCTCGATTTGATGTTAAATGTTCGTATATGAGCTATTCACAACTCTGTGCATTGTTGGGAATTCGGATCTCGCCGGTATCTCTTTAAATTCAACACCAAGTTGAGGTTAACCCTGTAGAAATGAATCTGTTGTCACTGTAATCAGCGGCAACTGTGAATAGTAAACTAGTCTATTGTTTGCGTTGCTAGTGTTGCGTTTCGGAAAACTGCAACCACCTTTAACAAACAAGAAATCACAAACAGATTTGAAAGGTAGTCATCAATTAACAGAAAGTAAATTACTAAAATTTTGTAAATAAACAGTTACGGTTAATCAATGTTCTTGTAGGAGCAGCATTTTACGTCCTAAAGAGCAGGAAGCAGACCGGTTCACTATCATGGATTCTAACGGACACTCCATTCAGAATATGCACATGTTACCTCAAGGTAGGGGCAAAGTAATAATAATAACAATATTAATGATCATTATCATTATCATCATCATCAAATTAAAATTATTGATAATAATAATGACAATAAACATGTATTTGATAGAAAACAATAAATATAATAATAATAATGATGATTTTCATAAACAAAATTATAAGTTTCAATGCACTGTGCGTAAGTTGCAAAGCAAAAAGTAGCTTTCGGCTGCTTCTGCAGCCTTGTTCACAATGAGTTAGGGAACCTATCACGTGGTATGTTCCCTAATTAATGAGTCCCAGATATGCGGGAGTTGGTTTGCAACTTACGCACAGTGCATTGAAACTTATAATTTTGTTTATGAAAATTAGAGCTTCCTGTGCAACAAACTCTCTCTTATTAACACCAATAATGATGATGATGATGATGATGATGATGAAAATTTAAACGTATCTATGCTGGCTCACTGCAGTGATACTCTTTTTCAAGCCAGAGCTGGAGTAAAGCCCGAAATTATTACGGTTCTCGAATTTCATTTCTAATTATGCTAAAACAAAACTCTGACGGAAATGATTGATTCTTTCGTTCATTCATTCATTTATCTATTCATTTGTCTATTTATTTTAATATTTCACAGGTAAATACATTCACAACGGCCCACTATTCCTCAGTGATACGGAGAGTGACTCAGAAGAAGAGCCGGATATTCTCACTATGCAGACCAATCGGAAAACCACCGGTGGCCTGTATAACCACAACCAGCCAAACTACGGACTCCCACCCCCACCGTATCCGAACAGATCTCCAACAAACATGTCCAACAAAGAGTCGCAGAAGGCCCGACGGGCCATGCAAAACCTATAGAGCTGTGCAAACATAAAAAGCACAACGAGCGATGTAAAACCTATAGAAATGTGTAAACATAAGTCAAAGTACTCAAGAAGCGATGTTCAGCTATCTAACTATACCATTCTCTGTTAGCCTTGCACCCCCCCCCCCTTGTTTTCCTCAGCTGTGCTTTCTGCTATACTCTTTGAATATCTCTCATTTTTACGCTTTCTTTCTTTCTCCTCCTTTTTACTTACTTCCTCACTTACTTACTTTGTCAGTAACTCACTCACTAACATCTTTACTTACTTACTTGCTCACTTACTTACTTTCTCAGTAACTCACTCACTAACATCTTTACTTACTTACTTCCTCACTTACTTACTTTTTCAGTAACTCACTCACTAACATCTTTACTTACTTACTTGCTCACTTACTTACTTTCTCAGTAACTCACTCACTAACATCTTTACTCACTTACTTGCTCACTTACTTACTTTCTCAGTAACTCACTCACTAACATCTTTACTCACTTACTTGCTCACTTACTTACTTTCTCAGTAACTCACTCACTAACATCTTTACTTACTTACTTGCTCACTTACTTACTTACGGCTAGTTATTTTCCATTTTTTTTTCTCAACACATCACCTATACGTAGTCTGCAAGTTGTGATAAGGCTTCACGATGTGGGAAGTTTTTTAATGCTGGAGCAGGGAGCTTCCAGTAGCTCAAGCGTAGTATAACATAACTGCTTATCAAATGTGCTGCTTCCCTGACACATAGATAACCCATCAATACACTTTAAATAAAATTTTAAAAAAAAACTTGGGTAATTACCGCAAAAACTCCGAAAGGCTGGAATAATTTTTAACTATCAACTTTGGTGGATCAAACCTGTGCCGTGTACATTGGTTTCCGTCACAAAGTTGCAATCCCTAAACAGATCCAGTTTTTCAACACAAACTCATGAAAGGTCGTTTGACCAAATATAAGGCCGTACGCTTTTTGTCGGAGTTTTACGGTATATCGCCCTTGAAAAATACTTGTTATGCAAATAACTAATAAATCCTAACAAATATTGTAGAACTGAACATGTATTCTTGTAATATTGGCAAAGAAGGCTATGTTTCTGTTGATATGATTTCTCCAAGTTCAAGCTCAACAGCCTCAACAAAGGCGGGGAAATTGCTGTCACTCAAGCACAGGCGTATTAGGGTGTTGAGTTGCTCGGTGGGGACGTTGGAAGTCTTGCGAGTCTTTGAGATGTTGTTGGACTTGCCAACCAGCTATAAAGAGAAATGTTTAAAGATAGTGCTTAACGTTTCAGTAAAAGTGACTCTTGAAGTGACAATACTGAAACCACATCAGCGACCAGCATGATTATGTATTTAGAGCGGGCACTTTTTAAAGTCTTCAGTTTTAGCTTGGTTTTAGCCTATACCATAGTATGGGGCTGAAAAGACAGTTGCGATACGTGGATCGAATCGACTGAAATTCGTTAAATTTAAAGTTAATGTTTGTGTTAATGTTAATGTTTATCTTGATGTTAGGTGTTAGGTGTTAATATAAGTGCTAGGCTAAGTGTAAGTGTATGTAAGTGTTTGTGTCAGAGTTAGAGTTAGTACTGTATTGGAGTTACTGTTATAGCGTTAGTGTTAGTGTTGGTGTTAGTCTCAAAATCAGTGTTAGTGTTTGTAGAGTTTGTGTTAGTGTCAGTGTTAGTGTTAGTGTTAGCGTTAGTGTCAAAGTTAAAATCAGTGTTAGTGTTTATAGCATCAGTGTTAGTGTTTATGTTAGTGTTAATGCTTGTGCTTCTGTTAGCGTTAGCGTTAGTATTTGTGCTAGTGCTACAAGGTTAGTGCTATAAGGTTGGGGTAAGAGCTTGGGTTGTTTAGGTTTTATTAGTCCGATCGGGTTTACTTCCGGCCGATCCATCCCAGGCTTTTTATACCTACGGGGATGAAGGACTTTCCCCCAGCCGTACATGACTCGATTAACAGACAAGGTGGAAACCAACCTGCTGTCCCAGCTCTCCCAAAGTCTTTCCTTGTAGTTGGTGAGCACTACTTGGCCCCCCGGCCTCCTTTGGCTGCTGGGAATCATTTGCAAGGCTCTCTTGTGTATCACCTTCCGTTTGGGCTTGTGAACTCGGTTCCCCAGTTTCCAGAACTTCTTTAACAGGTACGTGGGGCGAAATGGTGTTGACAAAGTCGCGACAGTTTTGGGACGAAGTTGCTGAACACGTTTGAGAAAACTTGATGCGAAATCTCCTGGTCTCACTCTGCAATAATAATAATAATAATAAGTTGGAAGTACACAGTTGTCGGCCATCCTTGGAACAGCTCGCGTATTGAGGAAAGTGCTGTGTTTCTAAGCTGCGGGAAGTAGCTGAGACATGACGATTGCAAACAAGAACTGGAAGAACTGGAGAGAATCGCACAATAATAATAATAATAATAATAGTAATAATAATAATAATAATAATAATAATAATAACAATAATAGTAGCCTTTATTTATACACGCTAAAAAGTAAAGGGACGGCAGCTGTACAGCTGATGTGGCCGTGTGTTACAATACAACTAAAAGTTTAAGAGTTAACGATTTTTAAAAATTAACCTTTTGACTGCCTAACTGTATATGTCCAACTATCTAACTACTATCTTATCTAACTATTATGTCTAACTGTTTTGTCTAATTATATCTACCTACCTGCTTGTCTGACTGTCTAATAATGAACTATCTAACTAAAAATGGTAAAGTGGCTAAAATTATATAAAATCGTCACTTTTCCCACAGTTTGGTAAAAATGTTAAAGATTTGAATATAATAGGCAATAATACGAACAACTGATAATAATAATAATAATGATAATGATAATAATAATAATAATAATAATAATAATAATAATAGGCAATAATACGAACAACTGATTATAGGAGCCAGCCTGTAAAGACCGAACGAAGCACACGGTTGGCTCATTCTTACCCTAAAAACATTACATTAGCTGGTATAGTGTAATGTGACCACTCTCATTACAGCTCTAGAACGATACAGGTGCGCGCATGTGCTGGGTCTCAGACAGAAATGTGAACCAACTGAATCAAGTCTAGGAGTATGGACGGGGACTCAGCCCAGAGGTTCAAGATTGTATCCCTCTAATATACCTACAGTAGAGAAAGATGCCCCTTTCGTTTATCTTTAACGTGTTGTGACGGGAAGAAAAAGAATGAACAGTATTTAATAAGGCGAACCTTCTTATCTTCTTTGATTAAGCCGTTAAAACAATTAAAAGTATGATACTGTGTGTGTCTTTAAATATATTTGGAATTTTTCTGAACAACCCTCTAGACATTTTTCCTTAACCTTCATATACTTCAAGCTTGAGATCCCTACTATTATATTACTTTCAGAATCAAAAACGGGCCCCTTTCATGGGCGGAACCTCTCTGTACAGCCCACTGGTGTTACATTGTAGATGTGCTACTTACGTTTAGCTGTGAAATAAACAACATGCTGTCCCCTTTAACAACTCCACGTATCCACTTCTTGGCGTCAAAAAGAGAGTAACTTTCCTATTCAGTCAGAAGAAGTTGTTGTGAAAGAAAGCATTAATTAATGTACGCTGATTCTTAACAATAATTCTTTGAAATCGAGGTGAATAGTGTCAGAACGACTATTAAAGGCCCATTAAAGGCCACTATTCATCATGATTGAAGAGAACAATTGTATTAAAATCCGGCTACTTTAAAAAACCGAAAACCTGAATGATACGCAGCATTAGGCATTAAATTTATTGGAGAACAGAGTCAGAGAAACAAGAAGTTTAACTGGGAAAACAATTCGCGAGATACGATAAACACTTTCTCTTTGCCGTTGCATTCTTCTTGATTATCATTTTATTTTTGACAGCATCTTTAATGGTTATACTTCTCCTTTCTCAACCTACTAGAACACCCACGGCCGGTGTACCTCATAACAATATACTTCAGTAATTTTGTGCGTGATAGCATTGCGGGTGTTCGTGGCGTTCACACTTTAGTTGTTTATTTATTTATTCTCTTCACAAAGGAATAATAATAATCACGATAATAATAGCTTTAATAATAATAATAATAATAATAATAATAGTAATAATAATAATAGTTTAAATCATAATATTAATAACAGACGGCGATAATGAAAACAATAATTACTCTACACTGGTTAAACTGTTCGGATGCGCTGTTTATAGCATTAAAAAGTAAAAAAAAACACTAAAATCTAAACGTAGGTAATATTTCAAGCTGACAAAACTATCTAAATCTAAATGAATGTATTCAATTGAACTTTAAAGGATGATAAAAGTAAATTATCTTAATTAACCCTAATAAGGCGGGGTCAATCTGACCCCCACCCTCGATTTTTTTGGCTTTAAATTTTTGTTCCTTGACCGATTACCAAAACCTTTGGCACAACTGTTCTTTGTTTGTTAAGACATCTTTTGACCTTGATTAAGTGACGTCACGAATGATGACGTCATCATAATAAGTCACGCAACTTGTGTGTTGACTAGGAAAATGCAATTTT